>CAUYRT010048444.1:0-28949 GCA_963574885.1 Lepilemur ruficaudatus
AGGCATGCTGGTGTGTGCCTACAGTCCCAGCAACTCAGGAGGCTGAGGCAGGAGGAATGCTTAAGCCCAGAAGTTTAAGGCTGCTGTGAGCTAGGCTGATGCCACAGCACTCTAGCCTGGGCAACACAGTGAGACTCTGTCACAAAAAAAAAAAAATTCCACATTAATGTTTTTTTTCAGTGTGTTTTGAGTCATCTATGTAAACTTGTACTGGAAAACTTCATACATTTCTTATCTGATTGGTCCTTTCCACCTGAAAGGTAATTCTCCCCTCTTCAAACCCAGCCCTGACATTCACACACTGGGTAGCCACGGAGGAGCAGCTTCACCTTTGGTCAGTCAGCAGCTCCCGTATATATTGTAAACATGTGAAGTATAATTTTAGGGGTATTGGAGAAATAAAAGATGCATTTTCTGATCTCAAAGACTTATGATCTAAGAGGGGCAGAGGAGATAAAGGGAGAGAGAAGCTCAAGAGGTTATATTGTCCAAAGAAGAGTACAAAGGCGATGGAAGTTTAGTCAGGACACGGGTTGGATGAGTCATGGTGTGGAGGAAACCACTGATTTCCATGGAACCAACTCCCTTCCCTCAAACTGTCATCTTTTCTAAATGTGGGTAACCCTGTCACCGAGGATGCTGTCAGCTCAGGTCCCCTTGATGGGACCCAAAAGCGGGCAAAACCATGACTCTTTGTTGTGATGGTTAGTGCCTAGAACATTGTCACCTGGATCCCCAAAAGTCTTCAAATTCCATTCATTTCAACTCAGTTGTGTCCATGATGTCTTCCAGGCCCTCCCGAGGCCTGCACTCTAGGAACATGGATGACTCATTGACATCTCCTGGAAGCAAACTTGTCCCTAAGGCGGCCGTGTCCAGCAGCAGCCTGAAAAGCCTGGGCAGTTTCACTTCCCTGGGGGAGTCCCATCCTAACAAGATGAGGATTGAGGAACTGAGGCAAGCTCAGAATGCCTCCAGGTTACTCAGCAGCGTCAGGGTGGTAGACAGCTCTATGGGCTTCAACCTGCAAGAGTAGGGGTGGCCCCAGAGTGCCCTCACTTTCATAGGAATTAGAACTTTATTTAAAACTTATTGGTTTTACTTACATTTTTATCTTTTTTATGTGTTAGAGTAAAAATAACCATGTTCTCTCTTTTTACATGGCACCTTTCAGTCTACAAAATGTCCTCATAGGCAGTCTCATTTATTTTTGAAAATGGGGGAGGATATCAACAGTATTAAATGCATCCACCTCCCCAAGAGCCTCCCACTGCATCCATAAAAAGTCAAAGACATGGCCAGGAGTGGTGGCTCACACTTGTAATCCTAGCACTCTGGGAGGCCGAGGCTGGCGGATCACTCAAGGTCAGGAGTTCGAAACCATCCTGAGCAAGAGCAAGACCCCGTCTCTACTAATAATAGAAAGAAATTAATTGGACAACTAAAAATATATAGAAAAAATTAGCCGGGCATGGTGTCACATGCCTGTAGTCCCAGCTACTCAGGAGGCGGAGGCAGGAGGATTGCTTGAGCCTAGGAGTTTGAGGTTGTTGTGAGCGAGGCTGACGCCACGACACTCTAGCCCATTAAACAGAGTGAGACTCTGTCTCAAAAAAAAAAAAAAAAGTCAAAGACATGAGGAGTAAAGACTGTTGGGCTTGACAACTAGGAAAACACAGCCATCCAGAAGACCCTGGAAAGCTCCATCTTGGTAATATAGTAGGACATGGTTGAAGCATACAACAAGGATCTGAGGAGTGAACTAGGGGTCAGAAGCACACTCAGTGCAGTTCATAAACTGTGCCCTGAGCCTTAGCATGTGCTATAGCAGCAGTCGGCACTGGGGACAGAGAGATAAGAAATTAATCATCAATGATAAGAGATAAGTAAGTCAAGTAACTTATTACCTAGAAGAGTTAGGGGGAGGAAAGCTGAAGATGGTGTGAGAGTCTGTCAGTATCAAATATATTCACCTACTACTGATGCCACCAGAAATTTAATGTTTGTTTTTGTTTGTTTGTTTGTTTGTTTTTAGACAGAATCTCACTCTGTCACCTGGGCTAGAGTGCAGTGGCATCTTCATAGCTCACTGCAATCTCAAACTCTTGGAATCAAGTGATCCTCCAGCCTCAGCCTCCCAGAGTGCTAGGATTACAGGCGTGAGCCACCGTGCCTGGCGTAGAAGTCTAATGTCAAACCTGGCAATGATAAGACTGTTCAGGATATCATTTTTGTCACAACATTGACTTATTTGGAAATATTGGCACAATCTTTGTGTTGTAGAACTAATGTGTGATGTGAAGCCTCATAGTTCCAGATCAAGGTCAGCCTTTCATTCAATTTAGCTAATATTTATTCAAAACCTTCTATGTACAAGACAGACCTCTAGGCAGAGAACATGATCCCAATCCTCAACTCTTCTGCAAGCTAGGGGAAAATACAAATGCTGGGAGGAAACTAAAAGCAATGTGCTTTGCAAGTTCCAAAGAGGGAGAGAAGAGAATTCTAGCACAAGTGATGGAGGAGTGGCCTTTCCACTGCATGTAGAAAGTCAGGTAGGCCTTTGCTAAGCCCTCTGTCCAGTCATAAAAACCAATAAAGCACAACTTTGTAACTGCCAACAGGCTAGAGGGGTCCCCACCTATCTCACTCATTCAACTAGGCTTAAGGGAGAACTAGAGGACACTCAACGCATATTTGTCCACTGAAATAGGAGCAGTCTTGGAGTGACACTAGACTAGGGGGATGTACCCTCACCATCTTCTTCTTCTGAATCCTCCGGATCATATTACATTTACTGGAACTGGAGCTCGATGACAAAACAGATCTTCCAGGATGGTCAATAAATCACATGCACTACCCGACGAAGGGCAAGGAAGGCTGTGAGTGGAGCAATAACATCTGGGCTGCTCATTAAGCATGTGTTTGCTTTAATGAAATGAATTTTATTTGTAATGAAATTTATTTATAATGAAATTTATTTATAATGTAATTAGTTTTCCTTTTCCCATAAATTAATCATCTTAAAAACCACAAATGAAATACAAGATCCTGCTTGTTCCAGGCTGTATTTTCTCTGTCAAGTTGGTACTGGCTTAGCCATCATGTAATGACAAAGGTCTTTTCCTAAGTGCATTGGTACAGTACCTAAGAGATCCCAGTCTGAAAGTCAATAGTTTTTTTTTTTAAATAGACTTTAAAGGACTTCCAAAAACTAAAGGAAAGGACAAGATATTTTTCAGTCTAGAAAATCTGAAAGATGCTCTTCTGTACAAAAAATCAGCTCTACATACAATATGTGAACTGACTGTGTCTACATTCTTCCCTATCAGTATTTGCTACTTGATGATTCCTTGGGTTTAAATGTGAGGAAGCATAAGCTGCTTCATTCAGAGTGAGGTGGTTTAGACAATAATCTCCTGTGGTGGAAGCCAGACTCCCCACTGCCCAGCGCTTAGCCACTGGAGATCTTAGAAGATAGAAGGAATGTTCGTAGGCAGGAGGGGAGGGAGGGAAGTGGGACCTATGAATAACTAACAATGCTTCATATTAACACATCACTTTATCATTTATATATTTTAAGAATGCTAATTTTATGTGCTCCTTATAAAGACCCTGTGCAGTAGTCAAAACAGTCATTACTATCCTCATGCTAATGCAGAGGAATGTGAAATACACAAGAGTTAGGTGGTTTGCCCACTTTGAACATGCTAGAGCTCAAATTCAAACTCCGGGGGTTTTGTTGTTGTTGTTATTGTTGTTTTAGCATCCCTATATTGCCTCATCACATTCGATTGCTGTGCTGTTGTGGCCAAAACATTAAAAGAAATTCTGGGTATCTCCAAAGAGGGAATTTCGATGTATATCTTTAGGTCTGCAGGGGCTCTGATCTTGGGCTGTGAATCTTCCAGTCATTCTGCTTCAGTCACATGTGTTCTTGCTGTGTATTCTCCTTTGTGCTGCAGGAGAATATGACAAGCGGTGGTTTAATAGCTCCGCTGGTGAGCACACACCCCCTAGCCAGCACATTCCATGTCTGTACTATTTAATTTGTGCCCTATTTTGGTCAGGCACATTTCCCAAGTGCCCTTTGGGCACAGCAGTTTGAAGCAGGGTGAATGGCTGCAGAGGGCGTAGTCTTTCTGCTCTCTTGTTCCAATCCAAGGCCCCTTATTTCCTCCTATTCCAGGTACCTTTCTTCTTGCCCTTTGTAACGCCCAGCTCCTGTCATCCCAACCCACCTCTAGGCCAGCGAGTGGCCTTTCACACTCAAGGGTGTTTCTCAGTGAGAGTAAGACCACAAAGCTGGAAGCTCTTAGCCAACGAGACTGTCTCTGAGGCAGAATGACTCAAGGTCAGGCAGCTGGCCCTGACCTGCGAGCCATTATCTCCGTCACCTCCTCACAGCAGCCAGAGCTTCAGGAGCCCCCACCCATGGGGACCACCACCCTGGGAGGGCATGCTGAAGTCACTGTCCTTTGTCACAGATAAAGATGGAAACTACTCAGTGCCTCAAAGATAAAATGAGCGCCTGTCTTTGCTTTTCTTAACTTAGCAGTTAGAGATTACAATGAAACTATAGAACCCCAGAAAGGAGCTACACAGGGAGTCACTGGAAGTTTTTGCACTTTTCCTGAGGGTGAGAAGGGAGGCCCAGTCAATTTCAGGGGCCTGTTATTCCCCAAGCTACTCTACCGCTGGCCACCAATCATGTTCTCAGTGGTCAGGGACTGTGAGTATATTACCTACACTGCCCTCAGGCAGGTGGTTTAACCCCAATTTGTAAAATTACATAGGCCAAATAATCTGATATTTTGTCTGATTTGTAACCTGCAAATCAATTCATGGGTGACTAAATATGTCCTGGCACTTTGTACTTAAACTTCACACATGGGTGGCTTGGCCCAGTTTTACACATTAGCTTCATTTAATTGAGTTTAGCTCAGTTTTGGTTCCTACCTGAGGAATTTACCAACAACCTCAGTAGGCAGAATTAGTCTGCTATATACACAGTATTGCTATGTTTAGTGAATGGGGAAGCGATAAATATAAACTCAGTTAAATTTTATTCTAAGAAATTTGGATGACAGTCTTATCCATGGTAGCTTGCCAGCCTCCCCAGAGCTCTAACTATGGGAATTAGTCTCGAGGGCATATACCAAGAGCCTTCTTAAGCTTGACTCAATTCTGATGAACGTGATTGCATGTTCAGGAACAGGCATTCCGCTGGTATAAAACGATGCTTCCACAGGGTGTGTTTTTACCCCGAGTCCAAAGTCTTAATCCTTTTTCGCTAAGCAAAGAATCATCCATGATTATACCACCAAAGGGAACACTTTAAACTGTCTTCTTCCTTTTTCCAAGGAGGAGGAATTGGGGTTGATAGCATCAACTGTCAGTTACAAGACTGGAGTTGGGCAGAGAGAGAGATTAGCATGTCCTCCAGGTAGCATGAGACGCATTTGTAATGCTTTCATGTAAGGGTGTGGCTGCCTCGATATGTTGTCTGTAGAATGACTACATCCATCCACACAGTTTTAGAACAATGGGTTAAGGCCCAGAGGATTTGGTGTTTTCAGCTGAGATATGAATCCTCAGAGTTGATTCAATCACTGATGCAGAAATCAAGTCAGGCATATGTTTGGAAAAAATGACTACCTTGTGCTTCAGCTGACTGGGTCATGTGGTGTAGTCAAGTTGTTTGAGTATGGGAAGAAATAGGTTCCAGAAAGGGCTGGGTGTCAACAGTTTCTGTCCCTGCCCACCCGAGGACCCAGCAGGATTTTAGTCCCAGGTGTTCCATACCTCAAGCACAGTGCTGCTGTCATCCCATATGGTCCTGACCTTTCCTTAGGAGAAATTCCTGACGACTGGCCAATCTTCCTTGCACCTTAGAAGCCACTAGGCCTTTCCCCTTGGCTTTGTATATGCTCAGGAAATATGTATAAATTTTAAAACTAGCCTAAATAAGATATCTAGTAAAGAAAAACTATTTCCTCGAACAAACCTTATGCTGCATTCATGGACAAATAATAATACACCCTTTCTTAGGCACTCTTTCCTATTTCCTAAGCTACTGTGTCCCCACGTGGATATTCAGTATTAGTATGGATGGTTCACAAGTTGGCCAGATGGTCTTCGCATAGGGAAAAAGGGTCTTTTGCAGCCGTCACTCACATAGGAAGAACCTCTGCTTGTCCAGAACAAAACGAAGGGAGGCAAGACTTACCATCTGTAAAGAAATGGATGATCCACATTTTTATTCTTAACTCTAGAGCGCTCCTTCTTGGAATTTTTAAAACCAAACTTCACATCCTCAGAAACGCAGCCAATATACAAACACTTAGTCATTTGACTAAACTGAGAAGTGGCCCTTATGTTGCTTACGCAGAGGAAGTGCTGAAGGGTGGCAGCTGTAGACCTGAAAGAATGACTTCAGCCACTGCCTCTGAGGACGTGCTTTGTGTCTCTGATCCAGTGAGACCCCTCACCCCAGACCTCTGCCACTGGGGTTCAGGATTGTTGACATAGCAGCCGTTGTTTATTGAGCACTCTCTGGGTGCCGGGGAGTCTGCTGAGTGCTACACATCCATTATTTCAGTTTAGTGCACAGCTTAGAGATTGAATGCTGGGTTCGAATCCCAGTTCTTTGGCATACTGGTTGTACGACCTAGGACAAGTCTCTTAACTTCTCTGTGCTTGCTTGCTCACTCATAAAAGGGGGCCAGAAGTAGTACTTTCGCACAATAAATTAATACATGCAAGGCACTTAAACAACACTGGCACACAGAGAAGTATGACTGTTTGCTGCTGTTGTGATCAACCACATTTTAGAGACAGGGTTTATTGGCGAGACTCAGGGAGGCTGTTTCCCACCAGTCTCCCAGGAGCAGGTTAGTGCTGCCTTGAGGCTAAACTGCACGTTTTATAGATGATTTCTTGTCTATATAATAATATTGGCTCCCATTCCGTCACTGCGGTCTC
The DNA here is from genome assembly GCA_963574885.1 of Lepilemur ruficaudatus. Lineage (NCBI taxonomy): Eukaryota > Metazoa > Chordata > Mammalia > Primates > Lepilemuridae > Lepilemur > Lepilemur ruficaudatus. The sequence continues at coordinate 6,985 of CAUYRT010048444.1, forward strand.
CCACGGCAGCCTCCCCGCCATCAAACCCATCTTCCTGAGGGTGGAGACTTCACCTACCTTTGCGTTTTCCTCTGACGCCCCTCCATGTTCCACAGCTTGCAAGGAAAAAGAAAAGCGCTGGTAGGCTGGAGTGTGAAAGGGACAAAGGAGCAGGGGTGTTGTCAAGACTTCTGGGTCAGATTCAGAGTAAAGTGAGACAAAAAACTGCTAGCATTAATAGAGTGAAGAAAGGGAAGGGGTCTGACAGTAGCACCCCATAAAGGGGCCCCCTTTGCTCTCCTCAGGCCACGGTTCTCCACAGGTGCAGGGGTGAGTCCCTCAGGTGCCTGCGCCCACCCCTTCCCTGCACCGTCCCTTTCCATAGCCACAGGTGACGACTGAGCCCTGGAAATGTGGCCAGTCAGAACTGAGATGCGCTGCAAGTGTTTAAAATACACCCTGGATTTAGAAGACTCTAAGTGAGAAACAGCGTGTAAAGTATGGGGGTGTGGCCCACACCTATAATCCCAGCACTTTGGGAGGCTGAAGGGAGAGGACCCCTTGAGGCCAGGAGTTGGTGGCTGCAGTGGGCTGTGATGGGGCCACTGCACTCCAGCCTGGGTGACAGAGTGAGACCCTCCCTGTCTCTAAAAAAGAAAAAAAAAATTAATTTTAAAAAGTCTTCATTATATTTGAAATGATAATATTTTGGATATATTGAGTTAACTGAAATACTTATTAGTTCATTTTATCTGTTTTACCTGTTTCTTTTTTACTGTTTTTAATGTGGTCACTAGAAAACTTAAAATTACGTATGTGACTTGTGCTACATTTCTGTTGGACAGGACTCGCGAATTTCCTGCTGCACAGGCCTGAATGACCTCTTCCACGGGCTCCCTCTCCCAAGCGTAGAGCCCCTCAATGACGTGTACACCCTCCGTGGTGGCCAAGGGGCTGCTCGGTACAGGGGGTATGGGTGGACCTACAGGTGGGCTTGTCCATACCCATGCCTTTTCCTGAGGTGGAAACTGGCTTGAACTCAGGAGTTTGAGGCTGTAGTGCACAATGTTGATCACACATGTGAATAGTCACTGCACTCCAGCCTGGGCAACATAGCAAGATCCCTGTCTTGAAAAGAAAAGAGAAAAGAGTATCTGTTGGGTACAAAGTATTAAAAAGCAGCAGGGAATAAAGGAGAGGTCCAGTCTGCCACAGTGTAGCAAAAGTGGGGACTCAATCTTGGGAAAAACAGAGAAACCAAGTTTTCGAAACTGGATGCAAAGTTAAAGTTGTGGCAAAGAAGATTCTTTGCTGAGTCTCAGATGGTTGAGCCAGAGCTCCCTCTGTGTCTCCTGACCAAGTTCAGTCAAGGACCAGCCGCCTCCATGGTGAGAAGATGGCCAGCAAAGGCTGAGAACCTGGGAGGGCTTCGCCACTATTCCAGATAATACATTATAGCTTCCCTTGACTTGGGGGCACAGGTGTCATCAGATTAGTGATATCCTCATAGTAGAATTAAATTTCATGCCCCTGATAAATAACGGATGTCTAAACACACATAGTCCCTGGCCTGTGGAAGAGAGTAGGGGAATTAACAAGCTGGAAGGGGAAAAGTCGGATGAGTTCTATTGTCTAATCTTCATGATCACTTCTTCTCTCTTGGCCCAGCCTCTTCTTTGTAAAATGAAGGAATTCTAATAAAATCAGATGATCTAATAAGTTCTCTGGTTTTTTTTTTTTGTCTTATGTAAACACAGGATATACAATATCCCCTAGTCTCCAAATCTGCCACATCGAAAGATTTTAGGAAATGTTTTAAATTTAAATGTAAATACCAAGCAGAAGCACATTAGATACACAGAGTGTATAAGGCAATTCTAGTAAAATAGGTCTGAGCTCTTAATTCCTATTGCAGTTAATCCCACCTAATTCCTGGGTGATTTTTTTTTTGTCTTTTTTTGTTTTGTTTTCTTTTTTTGAGACAGGGTCTCATTCTGTTGCCTAGGCATGAGGACAGTGGTGTGATCATAGCTCACTGCAACCTCCAACTCCTGGGCTCAAGTGATCCTCCTGCCTCAGTCTCCCGAGTAGCTGGGACTACAGGTATGCACCACCATACCAGGCTAATTTTTTTATTTTTTGTAGAGACAGAGTCTCACTATTGCCTGGGCTGGTTTCAAACTCCTGGCCTCAAGCTAATCCTCCCGCCTTGGTCTTCCAAAGTGCTGGGATTACAGGCATGAGCCACTGCACCCAGCTCCTGGGTAATTTTTGTTGCCAGATATTCTACTTCTATTAATACTACTGCAAAGTGTTGTCCATTATTTCACTTCCTCATTACACTGCTTCCTTGGTCTTATTTTATCTTGCTGTTATTAAAACCATAAAGCAATTCAGATGTTTCCTATGAAATGGGAACCAACTCATAGGTAACCCATACGTTTCAAACCATAAAGCAATTTAGATGTTTCCTATGAAATTGGGACTACGACTACTTAAGAGATATTTATTAAGGGGTAAAGCCTGGTAAGTACATTCAGAAAAGTGGACTTGACTAGAGGCATAGTTGTTGCTATATCTTAGCTCACAATGATCCAGACTGGAGTTTGCCAGAAACTGAGCCAGCACAAGCGCACACACTGCCCCTCATGTGCTCAGAAGCACTTACAGCTCAAGGAATTCCTTTTTTATTGCACTGTTTTGAAAGCAAAGCCACGAGGCACTGGACACTCACTGAGCCAAGGGACAGGCCAGCTAAAGTATACAACCCAGAAAGGCCAGGCCCTTAACCACAGAACACAACACTCCTTTTCAGAAAGAATTGGAAGGGTCACATGTGCTACTTTGCTTGTAACTGGTACTGTGCTATCTGTTAGTGCCCGGTCTATTAACGGAAAGAGAAGGTTGCCAAGAAAAGGAAGGCAACTGGTATATGTATCCCGTAAAAATCAAACCGCAAAAACCTTCTTAATTGCTAATTTTAAATCTTTTCGGTGCAGGAGATGCGGACACGGTTAAGAATTCTGGGACAGTGTCCTTTCATCCAGCATGAAGCCGTGAAATGGAAGCAGCAATAGCTTCACTTACAAAGAATTGTAAGATGTGACAACGGATTTGAATAATACAAGTCAGCCCCATTACAACCCAGATTTAAGAGACTCGAAATTCTGGGTATCGGGTACTTATAATTGTTTCTTGCCTGGTTCATATGTGGTGACATTATTGAATGATTAATTCAAGAGTGGTTTATAATGAATTTTGAATATACTCTGTGTGTGTGTAACCGAAATAGCACTTATGCAATGGAATTTGACCTGTTCAGGCTCATATATGGAAGAGAAATTTCCCTTCTCATAGAACCTAATTTTAGGGCACAGTTTTGAAAACTTAGGTCAAGAAAGACATCATGATAAACTCTTACAAAAATGGCCATGCTGTTGCTGTAAACTCAGCACATCTTTGATTTTCCAGAGGTCATTACTAGCTGCAGTTCAAGTCAAATGCCTTGTGAGCTGCGAGGTAGAGCAAACACGGGGAATCCTAAGTCAGCGTTTCATACCCTCCAAAATAGCAGGTTGTGAAAGTCCAAAAAATTAGAAAAACTAAGCCATGTGAAAAAGAAATTTGGAAACCTTAAACATCCTCTTCCTCTAAACTTGACATTCCTTTTTAATTATGGAAACAAGATTTATTATGTGTATGAGCTTGGGTTTTCTTCCCTCTTGCTGCCAGAACCAATGCTAGTTTGGTTTCTCTTTGGAGCACTGAGTCTGTTCCTTGTGTACATTGCGCATTTTGTGGTTCATAGTGGAGTCTGTCACCCAGAGGCCAGTGATGACTCACAAGCCCCAGCTCCAAGGGCTCTGTGGTGCAGGTCTTGGTGGCTTGACATGACACGCCACCCTGACCCCCCTGTGATCAGTGATGAGGACACATACCTGACAAAGAAACCTGGAGCAAGCTGTTTTTGAATTCTGTAGCTGTTAAACCTTATTTGAGAGTCAATAATGTAAAATCAGGAGTTAAACAATCAATGATTTGGCCATGTTCCTCATGCCTACATTAGAGACCAATGCACTGAATTTGTGACTTACTCAAATTATAGGAACATTCAACATTTTTAAAAGGGTGTTGCTGCTGCCACCTGGTGGAAATGTTGTAAATCTCACAGTTTCGTGATGAGTCCTTAAAATTAAGGTATTTTTTGTGACTGGGCTTAAGTTGGTAGCTTGATATGGTCGCTATCTTTCTGCCAGGTCTGCTGTATATGTTTTGGTGCTTTTATTCTGACATCAGGATGTGGAAATCCATAACGCTAATTTTAATTTAACAAGAAAGTTCTCCTAGGATAATTCCAAGGGCAAAAGTTGTTACACCAGTATAAGATCTTGTCAATTTCTCCTATTTCAAATACATTTGGGCTAATTTTGAGGGGTCTTTCAAGCTTTTTACCCTCACTATCTGATGGAGAGGCCATTACTAGCTTCAATTCAATTTGAGGGCATTGCGTATGCTTAGTACATTAGCTCTGGGCGAATGCACTCTAATTTGTGGATATGTTATCAAAACCACAAGGGGGTTTTGTCCAGGTCCAGTTGCCCATCACACAAAGATCCAATTATTGAGACAACAAGGATTGACAAGGAAGAAAGGAATTTTTAATGTGAAAGATGTTTTGTGAGGAGAATAGGAGAAGTTGCCTCAAATCTGTCTCCCAGTGAACAGAGATCATAAGCCTCAAAGGAGGAGCCATGTGCTTTGGTGCAGGTGATGGTGTAACCAACAAGGGCTACCTGCATTGGGGGCAGGTTGTGGGGGATGGCCAGTCATCAGGAAGTCTGCCCAGGGGCCTTCAGAATCCCAACTCCTGTGTCTTGTAGAAGAGCCACCATTTCTGGGAAACAACTCAAAAGGTCAAGCAGTTAGTTAAGGGAGAGGATTTAAAAAAGACACATATTTGCTCTTGGAGCCAGTTACAGTATCACTTCTCACAGAATATTCATTTAGTCTCCTTATCCCATTTCTGAATATCTGTGCAACTAGGCTCTCTGTAATTTACCTGTAACCTATTTCAAAGAATATCCTATTAGGACCATCTGCTCAACTCATAAATGAGCTCTCTCTCTCTTCTTTTTTTATTTTTATTTTTTTTAAAACAGGATTTCACTCTGTCACCAGGCTGGAATTCAGTGGCATGACTATAGCTTACTGCAGCTTCAAACTCCTGGGTTCAAGCAATCCTCCTGCTTCAGCGTCACCAGTAGCTAGGACTACAGCTGCACACCACCACACCAGGTTAATTTTTCTCTCTTTTTTTAGAGATAGCCTGTCACTATGTTGTCTAAACTGGTCTTGAACTCCTGGCCTCAAGCAATCCTCCCACCTTACCCTCCTGAGTCCCTGAGATTATGAACTCCCTTTAAATACTACCCCTCCCCCAACTCCCCGGGGTAAGGTCCAAATAGACATTTGGTATAATTTGAATTTGATGCTCTGGCCACAGTATAAGGAACACCAATTAGATTGGGAATCTGAATTGAGACTGGGGCAAATATGAAAGTTTGGAAATAATCTTGACTATACATCTTTATATATCTCTATTTCTATGTATTTATCTATCTATTAATAGGAGAGAGACACCATGCAAGCAAATGCTAACACATGGGGAAAATGCTTCTGAAATCAAGTTCAACATCTTTTTTAAAAAGAAAGAAAAAATGTAAATGATGTTCCACATTCAGATATGTCTAGAAAACCTTGCTTTCTTTGCCATAGGACTACATGCAGCCTTTAATATGCTAGTATGCGCCATGAGTGTTATGGAAGTAGGTGTAGCCTACTGTGTTCCTCAAGATCTTCCCAGGAAGTCCCCGGTATACCTACAAAATCTCTCTCAGAAGTGTTACAGGGAGAACTTCCTCAGATGCTTCCTAAAGGACCTGAGGGACACAAAGGGCTTGCTAAAAACAACTTGCTGATCCCATACCAGAGTTTCTTACTCAGTAGGTCGGGGGTGCACACAATGTGCATTTTTAATAAGTTCCCAGGTCATCCTGCTGCTGCTGCTGGTCTACAACGCACGCTTTGGGAGGTACTGCGCTCAAGTAACCTTTCCTGCACAAAGCGCAGTCAGATATCACCTACCTGGAGTTTCCCTGAGAAGTAAGTCTTCTGCTGAGACCAGGGCCAAGGGCAGTGTGTGGCCTTTTACCACACAAGCACAATTCCCTGGCTCCAGGGAAGGGCCTCCCCAGTTCTCTACGGAAATAGGTGCCCACTTTGTTTCAGAGTAATATTGATATCCATACGCTAAAAAGGTTAATGTTTCCATCAACTGACTTAATTACCAAGAAATAGACATTCACATGCCACTCCCTAGAATGACCACGTTATTCATGCTATTTTTCTTAGCTTATAGGCTTTAAAAGTCAATAAGCTTTTTTCACCTCTTGTTTATGAGAGAGAGAGAGAGATCCATTGGTTTATATTTGGCATTGTGACTTACTTGAAGGACAAGAGAAACATGGTAGTATCTCAAGGGTTCTTTGCTTCAGTTTACCCAATCCACACTCTGTCAAAATCATCATAAAACACCCTTGTAACTCCCTACTCATCTCCAAGAAATCCATTCCAGTCTGGAAGAGTAGGTCTGGAGCCCTTTCCCTGACTCCCTTCACTGGCCCAAGTAACTTCTCATTTTTAACATTGTCTCGGGTGTCTCTTTCCTCGAAGCCTTTCTTGAACCACCCTCCTGAGCCCCTCCTCCCCTCCCCCGTGTCCACCCCCTCCCCATATTTTCCCCAGTAAAATCCCCCTTGATAGAGCACCATGTTTCTTTCCTTTTTTTAATTCATTCATTCATTCTTTCTGTCTTTCTTTTTTTTCCCTCAGAGACAGGGTTTCGCTCGTGGTCCAGGCAGGAGTGGAGTGTAACCTCAAACTCTTGAGACATTTAACATTTATTAAATATTTGAGAATGGGCAGTGTTTAGGAAAACAGAAAGGACCCAGGTTTCTTAAGCCCAGGGGACCTTGGGGTTTCTAGGAAGTGTTTGGTTTCCTCATTAGAGTTCCCTGCCTCTCCCAGATTTCCCCAACTTCACCCAAGCTACCAACCCTTTCGTTTCACAAATGAGGAAAGTAAGGCCCAAAGAGATTAAATGGCCTGCCCAAAGTGACATGGCAGAGTTCAGGCAGAGCAAGGATTAGAATTCAATCTTCCTGACTCCACATGTATTGCTCTTCGCACACACTCTCAACAGGGAAGATTCTGAGGAATGCGTGGGTTCCATCTTAGGAAGCTAGCCCAGGGAGAGGGGCTCATCTGCACGAGCGCTGACCAAACTCTGTTGGAACTTCTGTTAGCAAAACCAGGCACAATGAATTCTAAATTCTGAATGTAGTCTTCTTACAAAACAAACAAACAAAAACACAAACAGTGAGAGAACTACATTCATCAAGAAATATTGGCAATGAACACTCTTGGTCTTGGAAAAAGCTTAAAATTATACCTAAAGACAAAATACACCATATAACAATGTCTGTTGAAAATATCTTTTTTATTATAAACAACATAAGCACTTCCCAATACATTTTGCAAATATGCACTTCATTTTCTTTGTCTGAGTTTTTATGAACCCAATCTCTCAGCACAATAGTCCTTCCCTTGACGGCCACTCACATATTCAATAAGTGCCTTTCCAAGTATCAGGCACTGGGAAAAATGCTGGGAGGTTTTTTTTTTTACAAAAAAAAAACAGAAAGAAAAGAAAAGAAAAGAGGAAAAAGGCAGTCCTGTATCTCAAGGGATCAAAATCTGGCAGACCATTTTCTTTATTTCAGATGTCTCTGCTTTAACATATATACTTCCAATTTATAAGATATATTTCATCTCTTGTTAAACAAGTCTTCAGAAAATAGCCTATATATTCAAAGTAAACTGGACAATTAAAATAATTAGCTAGATAAAATAGGATTAGAACACTACTTTTAGTCTTAAATAATCAAGTGATTTATGAAAAAGTGATGCCATGGCCTTAGAGTATTTTGATAGTAATTTTAAATTTAATTTTGTACTATGTGACTTTTAAAAAAAAAAGAGAGTTTGTCTCTATTTTCTATAAATATGCAAAGAAATATTTGTTTTATTTGAGGACAGCCCTTGAGTCACTGCCAAAAGTAAAAATTAAATAGAATCCAAAGGCCACATCTATTATCCTTACCATTAGTCTTTGTCTCCTATCTTTAGTGACTTAGATATTTTCCTCGTGTCTGTGAGAGAAAGGACATGTACGTCTGACTACTCTCAGTGCAAAACACAAATGGAAAGTTGTCCACAGTCTATTTACTGCAGACATTTCCCTTTCATTTATCTATTTTATGTATGGCTACCCTAAATTCCATTTTCACACAATTTTATACTTTTTAGTGAGGATGATTCGTTAGTTATTAAATGTGATTTACTTTTATGTCTTTGTAAAGTTTCTTTATAAATATATTTAAAAATTATGCTGACTCTCATTGACAGACCACATGTCTCATTTTTGGTGTAGGGAATAGTATCAACCATTGCTTCTGTAAAGTACACAAGAATCAGGTGCTCCTTAGAGAGCCTCAATTACATTGTTTTAAAATTCTTCAATGTGGTTCCAGCCACATATAGTCCTGTAGATACTACACAGTCAAAGATAACTTACTGAAGCTCGTTCACAGAACTAAGCTTTCCCCTGATATCTCTCCTCCCCCTGCTCCCACACTCTTGCAAGTATTATCTCAAATGCTTTTCGGGATTTAAATAATAATTTTTACAAGACACTTAACACCACAATAGGGAATTTGTTGGCATGACTCGAACAATACGGTTGCTCCAGATGCTATATTCGAACTGTATGGGTCCACTGAAAAAATAGATATAACCTGCAAGAAAAAGACCATAAAGAACATTTCAGAGTGTGAAAATAATGAGGTTTTACTCCAGCTAATATTAAAGGTCCAATCTCCTAGATCCCATTTTTTTTAACAATTCAATCTTTTCCTTTTTAAACCCTATTAATGTTTAATGTATTAACACTTTAATTTTTTTATTTTTTAATAATATAAATGTTCTAAGCTCTCCTAAATTGTCACCTAGACTTAATCGTCTTGCTATGAGTTCCAGTTTTAATGCTTGCATTATTGATATCAGTTATTTGTTGTGAGGGATAATATACCTTCTCATAATTAGAGCAAAAATCATTATATTGTTATGAGACTTTATATATGAATTACTCCCCACTCTACCCCCATTTTGAATTCTGGCAATACCCTTAGCATCTTGCCATATTTAAGCATAATTTAAGGTAATATTTAAAGTTTGGGATTTCTTATTTATAGAATTAGCAATCATTAAGTAAAATTCTCATTTACTCTAAGCATGGAGTTCCTTTTTTTGTTTGTTTCTTTTCTTTTTCGTTTTGCTGTTTGTGTAAGTAGTCACATAGGAATGGTTAATTCCTTAACTACCATATGTTTATTAGCACATCTGAGCCCTGTATAAAAATCCTTTATGCAGGAAAGAGTTTTGAGGGGCTTTAGAAGCTCTTCTTTAAGGTCAACGCAATGTAACTAGTTACCATTTTTCTCGTAGACAGCATCCACTTTATCACCAATGCCTGGGAAGTCCTCTTCTATTAGTCTGGGATAGTCTTTATCCATAATATGATTAGTATCATCATACCTATTTAATAAAGAAAAGAAACTCTTAAGTAAGTTATAATTCTTAGAAATGACCTTAGAAATAATACAGTGAATATAATGGCACCTTTCAGAATTAACAAGAGCTTTAAATTTTTAAGTCCTTAAAACATCTGGTAGGTGTTTAAAATTAGGAATTAGAATACTGAGTGTATAGCAGACTCTTGGTGTGTATTTGTTGACTTGCCTAAAGGCCATCTTTGTTACAAACTCATTTCCATTTCAGAAATAATGTATCTGTTACAAAATTATGTCATCAGGGAAGCATTCTTAGAGTGAAATAAACGCGTGCTTATGCATAGACAATTGTCTGTTGGTCTCCCACTATGTGTAAGACAACTTGCTAAGTATAGTAATGGGTACAAAAACATTTAAGGTTTAATTTCTGTACTAAAAAATCATGGAGGCATACGTAACACCAAAGGTAGGAAGGGGAGCATAGCTTTCCCCTCCCATAACGGCACATTCCATGGTCCTTCTCCCCTGCCCACACCCACACCCTGACCAACCAAATGCATTTCTGAAATTAATCTAGGAGAACAGGCTCCCAGGTGGTACTTTTTGATGACTCCATTCTGAGATTATCTCCCCTTTCCATGTACTCCCATGACACTCCATGTTCACTCTCACGCATAACTTCTATTGCCTGGTGTTGCAGTTATGTGTATACATGTTTTAGCTTTCTTGGTAGTTCAGTGGTTCTTACCTTTTACTTGTTGGAACATACCTCAGGATATAAAAAGCTCTCGTTATTAACAGAGCTTTACTGCAACAAAAATTGGATGAGGGAAGCTTAAGGGGATGTAAAGGCACAGCGTGTCTGAGATATGATAAGCAGTCTATCCTGACTAAACCATCTCCTCCTCGTGGAGTGCAGGGAATGGAACACAGCATCAGGAAGAAGCTGGCAGTAACTGTTAGAAAGTTGTACGTGTCATTGTCAGAAATAAAGTCAAAAGGCAAAGATGATATATACAGGATGTGCGTATGCACGTCTGTGCGTGTCTGCGTATGTGACTGTGCATATGTAGAGACGGAGGGATGCTTTCATTTTAAACCTTTTGAGTGTTGGGCTCCTGTGAGATATTCTCATTCCCAAACATAGACATGGATCTGGACTCCTAAACGTTGCTGATGGCAAAGCTGCCTGAATCTCCACATATGTTTTAAACATTCCAGCTCCACTTGCTTTTTGGAAAGTTGGACTTTACAAGCCTATGAGCTTCCTCATCAACATTTCCAATGGATCAGCTGACTCCACAGTCATGGGGGCCTTTTCTGAACCAATCTTTTTCTGTACCCATGCTGGTGTCCTTTCTGGCCATAGAAGAAAGATCCTCACATAAATTAGGACAGGGTGGCAAGAAAGAGAATCCAGAAGAAAGGCAAGAAGGAATAAAGTGCCAAAGTGAAAGATGGCTTTGCCGTGGTTGAAGCACAACAAATGGCTAAGAAAGAAAAGAATGGTTGAAAAGAGGCGAGTGCTTGATTGTGTGTATGTGTGTGTTTTCAAGAGGGGTTGAGACTTTTAAATACATGTCTAAGGGGCTGCCTGGAAGAGCAGACATGGAACAGAAATGGATGACTGGTATGATATTTACAATGCTGTGTGAGAATAATTTACAGCAGTGACAGGTGTTTGAGACTCGCTTTGCACCTAAGACACGGGTGGGTCAGTGCATATTGCGGCCATACCTCCAGATCTGGTTTCCTGAGAAGAAGAGCGTCTTGCCTGTATCCTCAAAGTGAACAGCTGCACTTATCTTCTTAACCTCTTTTGGAAATCCCAGTTCAGATATTTTTTTGGGATAACCTTCCATAATGTCATAACCATTAAGAGCCCAAAATTTTCTACCTAGAATAAGTGAAAGAGCAGTTTTCTTATTCAAGGGGATCCATTAGGACTTACAGATGCAAACATTTCCTTAAACAAAGACAGACTCATTTTATATATTTAGCAATAAAATACTTAGTGTTTACAGGCACTATGTTTATAAAACATAGAAATATGAGCATCCTTCAAATAAAAATAGCATTTAAGATCTTAATTTCCTCATTATAAATATAGACAACCAAATATCACAATTAATCTGGCAATTCATTAACTCTGAATATTAAATTTGGAGCTGGGTGGAAAAGTACATCAAAAAACAGTACAGTAGGAACAGTAAATTAGACACAAAACTCAAATTTTATATAGTTAGAAAGTCACTTCCTTCTCTAAAAAGTAACTTTATTATAACATTAATTATAATAGTTGAACAATAAAAACAATATCAGTAGAATGTTAAGTCATCATTTTAAATTATGGTCATAAAGATGAAGTAGCAATTTGGAAAATTTTTCATGATTTTATAATCATGTAGTATATAAAGTAGTATATAAAAATGTATCTATACTATGAAAACAAATATGTAAAAATATGTATTAGATATGATTAAGAACTAGAAAAAAGTGAGGAAATGAAATAAACTGTCTTTTCAAAAGAGAATTATGGATAATTTTTTTTTACTTTTTCAAAATGTATATTGTTATAATGTTTTCTCAATAAATAATTTTTAAGAGGAACTAAGAAAAAACTAACATGATTGATAGGAAAGAAAGAGTGGATATAATAAGTAATAATGTGGACCTTTTAAGTGTCAAATTTGGAGACATTTGGTAGAGTGGTTTCCAGCGCTGTCTGGTTTCCTTTGGTTAGACTCAGTTCTTAATTTAGGTATATTTTCAGCAGTTATCATTTTACTGAGTCTCTGGTAGCGTCAAGCTCACCACTGCCAGCCATGGCCGTGGGGAGGCCCTGTAGAAGGCTTACCTCTAAAGATGAAGACAAGGTCATTAGAAGGATGCTCATAGGCAGCATCAATACGGTTGGGAAGTTCTGGCCAAAACGACTTTGTTAAAAACAGCTCTGCGTCAACCTGCTGAGGATGCAGGCGCCAAAAGAATCTAACATGAAAGTAAAAATTCAATTTTCTGTCACATTTTTTGAGTACAGCATTCCTAGCCTGCCAGCCACCTCTCTCCACATCAGTACAGATAAGTTAGACACAACCATCCCCTTGCACCTGGGAAGGGAAAAAAATCCATTTCCCTTTAAGCGCCAGTGACAAATTGGGCTATCCTAACTCTGTCCTAAGGTATTCAAGTCTGAAATTTCACAGAGCCTTTGTAAGAACTCTAAGTCCTTTGTAGGTTGAGACCATGCCTTGCTCAATTTTGCGTATCTTTCTAGAGGCAAGCAAATGTGCCAGGCATTGTGTTAGGCTCTAGAAAGAAAACACGAATTATGCAAACTATGTCTTCTATGATCATGGCCTGGGGAAACTGATTCATGAGAAACATCCAGAGCACAGTGTAATTAAAGTTATAATAGAAAGGGTGGGAATGCGATTGTATCAGATGAGGGAGCAATGAATGAATGAATGAATGAATGAAAGAACAAATAAGCATACTAGGACCATTTAAAAATTAATATTGCAGTTTTAGGTTCATTTCATTCCCTCTCTCAGATCCCAGTATATGTGTCCAGAACTAAAGTTTTTCTATACCAAAAGGAATTCACCTGGACATTGTAAGTAACAGTTTATTGACACAGCAATTACTTTTAATACTTGTCCGTTTTTAAAATAAGTTGAATTTTTAGACTTACTTGGTTGTCTTTATAAGAAAGGCTACAACCAAAGATGTAAAAAGAAGCTACACAATGTCAGGATTATCCATTGGAAAGTAAAACATTTATCCATCAGTTGTTTAGTTGATCTGAAATATGTGAAAGAACTGCCTGCCCAAAGTTCTGTTGTTTTTACTGTTAACTTTCACCTTTGTAAGTTGGACTGGATGTTCTGGCAATATGCAGACATGGCTTCATAAATGTTTGTCTCATATGATTTTATGAAAATGTCAAGTTGTACCTGTCTTTAAAGATCATGGTTTCTCCTCGGAGAGTGGTAATGGCATCAAGGGATAAGGAGGGGTCACATTTTTCTGGTGTTTTGGGATGTTTAGGGTTGGGGTCTTCATCTCCTGGACCTGCAGTCATGAAATGCAAGAGAGAAGTTACTGAGTGTGACATTACTGATGACCCAGGTCACAGTGCAACAGACTGATCCTGCAGATGGAGAGTAGGAGAGGCTTCCCTCCCAGGGAGGGCAGTAATTCCTGAGGCTCCTACATAATGATACAAATGCCCTATAATCCTACTTCCTTCCTGCAGGGTTATAAGGTCTTGCATGGGGAGACTGCCCCTTCGCTTCCATCCTTCAAGACTCCTTGGGATTCTTTTGAACTATCAACTTAGATTTCTTGAGGTTGATGATAAAAACAGGGGGTGAGGGAGGTGGGGTGGAAGCAGACGACTTTGAGAAAAACTTCCCCACACTTTGCACAACCTATTGATGGGCTGCTCTTGAGAACCACATTCTTCTTAAAGCCATTTCTGAAGGCATACTGTCCCCGTGGAAGCCCTCATCTCAGCTCCTCCTCTTGCCGATTTTACCAGCCATCAACATCAGCTAATTTTGCTGGACCAGTCTGCCACAGTGCAGTTGCATCTGTGACAAGCCAGGCCTTCAGCAACTCCAATGGGACTTGCCACATGTTTGTAACCTCCCCACCAGCTCGCATGAGCGCAGACAGAGGTGCAGGACACAATAATAATCCTACACTGTTTTTTCTCTGTCTAGTTGATATGAGTTCTATTATCAGTCCCTTGGTCACAACAATGTAGAAATAATTGCAAAATAAGTTGGCAAATTCCTTCTACTGTCTTCAAGTTCATGCCTACACCTACACTAGTTGCTGTGATAGATTTAAATGCAGAGGGGAAAGTAACAGGTTGGGATAGTGTGAGCAAGTTTTCTGAAGTACGTGCTTCAGAAGTGTTTATGCTGATGACTGTGCACTGTGGCTTGAACTCTATTTGTGATAGATAATCTATAAATAAATACTTGGGCTGAGGTTTAATTATTTTGTAAATATTATTGAAAATTTGGGGGGAAAAAAAGAAGAATTTCTTGCAATGGTCACTGTAGATGTTGATTAAAAACTACCACAGGCCGTATGAGTGGTTTCTACTGTGGCAAATTGGAATGACTGAAAGAATACCCAGAATTCATAAGAGCTGGTTAAGATCTCCCTTTACCATCAGCTGTGTTACTATAGATATACTATTTACTATTTAAACTCTACAGGGCATAGTTTCTTCACTGGTTAAACAGGGAATAAAATGTTTTCCTTTCTTATTGCAGAGGTGTTTTAAGGGTATCAAATACATCTTGCAATGTATAAAATACAAATACAAGGAGCTATATTCCGTAAAATCTTTGGAGAATGGAATATTTTCTTCTTGAGCAAGTAGTTTGCTTTGGGGTAAGAGTGGCTATGTTTTCCCAGGTTTTAATAACAAAACCAGGAAAGCCGTATCGGCAGTGGTAAAGTCAAGGAGTACAGCCACGCATCACTTAATAACAGGGATAAGTTCTAAGAATATGTCATTAGGCAATTTCATCGTCAAACATCAGAGTGTACATACACAAATGTAGATAGCATAGCCTACTACACACCTAGGCTATATAGGGTAGCCTATTGTTCCTCTATCACAAACCTGTCCATTATGTTACTGTACTAAATACTGTAGGTAACGGTAGCACAATTGTAAGTATTTGTTTATCTAAATATACCTAAACATGGAAAAGGTACAGTAAAAATATCGTATTATAATCTTATGGAACCACTGTTACAAATGCAGGTTTGTCATTGACTAAAATGTTATGAGGCACATGACTACAACTTAAAAAATAAATATATGTACCTATTCTGCTTATATAACTGCTTTTATAACTGATACATTAAGAGTTACCATAGAGAGACTGGATTCCTTGTACATCATCATCCGGAAGCACAAAGTGGCTTTTGCCAGTGTAGGTGTAGATGGGAAACATGAGTGCTCCGGGGTCCTTGGAGTGATCAAGACCTAAGGAGTGGCCAAACTCATGGGCAGCAACAAGAAACAAATTGTAGCCTGGAAGGAAACAAAGAAACAATGAGAAAACAAGGTCCTCCAATGACCAGTTAACGGAAGAGATATTATTTGGTATGTTTCTTTCTTGATTATTTTCTCTTTTTTCACTATCTTACTTTTTAAGATTAATATTCAAATGCATAAAGGAAGATTCAATTTAATCCTTATAAATATTTAATCTTTATAAATTTATATAATTTAGTGTTCTTTTGATTATAGCTACCTATACAATTAGAATGTTAATAGATAACTCTCATATAATTAGTAATTAATAAAGATTACTGTGAAGACCCTAGAAATCCTGATTTGCTCTTTGTATTCTCAGGTCAGATGAGGAAAGCAGACAGAGATGACCTTAAATGAAGAGTAGGGAAATCACGTGAGGTGGTACATAGCTAGAGTGCCTCCCAGCACATCATCCAAACAGGAGGCAACATCCAAAGGGGTAATGACCAAGCATGAAGGATACACTAAAAAGGGTCTCTGGGTATACACTTGGGAACAAATTCCAACCAAATTATTCCTTCCAGGGTACCTCTAGAGTTTAGAAAAACAGAAACTCTGGATATGATTAGCCATATTTCCTCTACTCTAGAAAACCACTATGTCACTGTATTTACATTGTTTCCTCTCGTCATTCTTTCCAACAGTTTTTAGACTCCTAGTACTAGTATTTTAAATTGGAAAAAAAAGATGATAAAGGACTAGAAGAAAAATAGAATATATAAGGCAGTAGTCCCAACCTTTTTGGCACCAGGGACTGGTTTCATGGAAGACAATTTTTCCACGGACCAGGGAGGGGGATGGTTCTGGGATGATTCAAGCGCATTACATTTATTGTGCAATCAAACCTCTCTGCTAGTGATAATCTGTATTTGCAGCTGCTCCCAAGCACTAGCATCACCACCGAAGCTCCACCTCAGATCATCAGGCATTAGATTTTCATAAGGAGAATGCAGCCTAGATCCCTTGCATACTCAGTTTACAGTAGGGTTTGCGCTCCTGTGAGAATCTAATGCCGCCACTGATATGACAGCAGGCGGAGCTCAGGTGGTGATGAGAGCGATTGGGAGCAGCTGTAAACATAGATGAAGGTTTGCTCGCTTGCCCTCCCACTGCTCCCCTCCTGCTATGTGGCCCAGCTCCTAACAGGCCACAGACCAGTACCAGTCTGCGCCCCAGGGGTTGGGGACTGCAGGTACAAGGCAATAGGTATTGCTATTACTTCTTAGAATACGTGAAAGCTGAACCTGGTGGTTTCAGTTTGACTTTAAATACCCTTTCCTATCATAACCTGTTCATGAAGAAAATGAACAGCCAATTTAGCAAATCTTGCAGTTTGTCAAGGCAATCAGGTCACATAATCTGAGTGATAACTAATTCTTCACTGGAATGACTAATAATGGATGTCACTCTGAACCTTCAGCTATAAAGTTAACCCAGATTTGTTTGTGGATGTTTTATTTGATTCTGATTAAATTTTTCAAACTCAGAATTTATACAGGAACCTAAATCTGAGGCTTACTGTGACTATCTTTTAACAGCACTACATATTATTCTTTCTTCCTAAAACCGTCCTGACCTGTGAAATACTACTCAAGAACAAATATGTAAATTCTCACCTTTCCCTCAAAGACAGACTGGCGGCATTGGCGTTAAGGTATTGATCTTTTAAGGCCCAATTTTACTCTTTGGAAAAATAGTTCTTTTTATTTAAATAAATAATAACAATCAACTATGCTATGAAGACTACTTTAGTTGTCATGTCTAAGTAAGCCCTAATTGGAACAATCTATGGCTTTTCTTCCTAAATTAACATTCCCAATTACTTTGAGCCTTGAAGATTCAACTACTAACTGAATTCATTCAACATTCAGTTTTATTTTGCTCTTGTAAATACAGCCTTCATCTTGTCTGTCTCATATTGTTTGAGATAAGACACTATCTCGATTTCTCAGAATGGTATTTATAAAATGAATAATATGGACAAGTCTAAAACAAGTAACTCATATAATGGGGAGCAAAAATTTGACTGAACTTATGCAATTGATATTTCTACCAAGAAAAAAACTATTTTTATTCACATCCAATTCATTTCTAACTCATAGAATCTGCCCTAATAGTTTTTAGATATATATTTACAATATATATCTAAAACATATATATCTAAAAATATGTTTTTAGACATATATATTTATAATAAATTTAGATATATATTTATAATAAAACTTCTTCAACATGCCAAAAGATAATGCACAGTAATATTACCATGTCTAACAGACAAGACACTTTGGTCCTACTTCAAAGTTAGTTAATATCCCTCAAGCCACAATGATAAATTAAGTAGATTTTGTTCATTTTTCATGTTTAACATTGATTTGTAGAAATGTCACTTGTAGAAACACAAAGTATGAGATAAACTTTTTATTTTTTTAGAAAATATAATCAAATAGCAAATATAATTTACTTTCATGCTTCTTAACTTTATACCAGTGGGTTCACTGTCCGATTTAACAATCAATGAAATTATATTTTTATAAGAAATATTACCTTTGGAGCTACTTGTCCAGGTTTCATCATCATCAAAATGGGCATCTCCTCCATAATTTGGTCCAGGAGGAAAAGCGTGAGCCAGCAGACCAGAGGGTCCATCAAATGGGTAAAAGTCGCCATGCTCTACACACAAAAGCAAGAGTTAGGAATCTGATCATACCAACTAGTAACCAGCACGGGTGTTTGGTGACTTTTTGTTGAATACTATAAAAAGTAATGAATGATTGAAAGAAGGAATTTAAAAATGGAACCAACTAAGAATTAGAATATAAAGATTTTTTAAAATATCTTTACCTTTAATTCCAAAAGAGATCATGATATCAGCAGTGCCATCGTGAAGTCTGGTAAAATTCAGAGGTGTCACATCGGACCAAACTTTGAAGGCTTTTTTAAATGCCTTTTCAACTTCAGAATGAGTCATATCAGGGGTGTAATTCACAATTCTATTCAACATAGAAAGCTTCAGTTACATTTTTGGAAGGTAAAAACTATTTTAGAATATATTTTCTTAGAACATTACTGTTCAACTCAAAATGCAATGGTTTCTATTAATTATGATGCCATACAAGAATAAAAAGTCAAGAATTCAATCAGAAATTTGAGTATCTACAAATATCTATGTGGAATCTTAATTTAAAATATTCAGATGTATAATATAATTTATTTTGCATGCTAAAAGTTTGGAATTATATTGATATAGCCCAAATAAATGTAACAGCTCTGTAAAGTTCCAAGAAATAGTAGAACTCTCTATCTCTGGCACTGCTGTAATAAATACACTATTGTGCTACATTTGCAACTTTTCTTGAGCCTACTTTTACTTATATTTTGGTTGCATTTCTAAAAGAAGTACTTTGAGATGTCCACAGAAAAATAATGCTGAGTTAACATAACAATAATAGATGTTATGAGACATTTTCAGCAACAATATTAAAGCTATTCCTTGCCTTACTTAACTTCCAATTAAATATTTAAGGCCTAATTAATATTACACATTTAATACTGTAAGGAAAAAACCAACACACATTAAAGAAATATAGCCTGGGATTTACCTGTAGGTTAAATTCGTTTGGGTCCATTTGAGAGTTCGAGGGAAAACATTGTATTCCCCCACATCAGGGACCCCGCATCTTGGTTTCTTCATGATATCTAAGGTGTTATCGTCAAGTTTGCCAGTCACTTCTAAGCCAAAGAAAGACTGCATTTCTCGAAGCCTGTCAACCATGGAACTTGCTGAAGTCTTCTTCAGGATTCCTGCGAGATTCGGAGGATGGTAGTAGGATTTCAGGTAGCGCTACAAAAGACACCAAAATGACCTGCTTTTAAACAAGAAGGGAATCTTTGAGATGCACCACATCATTAGGACAGGCAAGATACTCTACCTCTGCAAACTGGAGGTCTTCCTCGGACAAATCATCATCATCACCATCAGGAAGGGGCAGAGACCGACAGTGAGTCCAGCTCAGGAAGAGGAAGGCCACCAGGACACCTGGGTGCATCTTGAATGGCTGAGCCTGGAGGCTGCTGCCTTCCACGGACAGTACCTTTGCTTTTATAGACCTGCAATGGTGAGTCATCTCTTAGGGATATGTTTCAACTTCCTAGTCAGTTGAAGGTAAACATGCTTACATGGCGACTTTTTTTTCCTCCCAAGTGTGGTTTGTGGTAGAATTTGAGGGAAATATAAATGAGGGCATCTCTCATTTCAGCAGGGTCTCAAAACCCATCTGGCAAAATAAACAGCCTCAGCATATTTACGGATCCTGTGGGAAGAAGCAGAGAGTAGTAGATTTTTCACTTCACTTAGCAAAAATGTTTTTTCCCTCCTACGGGAAAACAGCTACTTTTACTTTTTCACATAATAAGAATATCAAGATGGTATATGTACTTCCATAAAGAGAAATCTAGACTTGCTTCCAGAATGTTTATAGGCTGGTGAGTTCTAAACTGCATCCTCTCCAGAACAACTCCAGAGGAAAACACTGTGTTTATCTCAGGGCCATGGAATTGGACCAGAACCAAGCTTGAAGGTTCTGAGCTACTGCAGCACATCCATAGGACTGAGTCCCGTGGTTGGAATTTAAACACACTGGCATGCGTGACCTCTCAACAAATATGGAGTCCTGCATGAAATCCCTACGGGTCTAGGCAGAGGTAGAATTATTACATTGGAACATAAAAACTATCATGGTTAACACATATTGAGGGACTACTACATACTAGGTTTAAAAGGTATTGTCTCATTTAATCCTTACAATAGCCTTTCATAGGTACTATCAGAAGACTTGTTTTCCATATTATATATGAATAATCTGAGACACAAAGAAGTTAAATACTTGCATAAGATCATATGGTTAATAAACTGTACTATCAGGATTTGAACCCAGACCCGTTGACTCAAGACTCCATGTTCTTAACCACTGTCTGATATGGTCTCCACCCCATCCATTTTCAGACATTTTCTTAAAAACTGAGCTGTTTTGTTCCCACACCTCCAGGAGTACCCGGGAAAACTAGGACTGTAGTAGTTAAGCACATGGCCAATTTCGAGTTTCTAAATTTTCATTTTTAAATTTGAACAATAGGAATACCCTTGGTCCAACAACTCAGGAAAATAGTCCTATGGGCCCATCCTGTTCCTTTTAGAACTTCACACATTCAATACCTAAAATCTTAAGTGCCATCTTTAAATGGATAGAACAGGGGTGGGGAAACTTTTCATTTTGGAAGACCACATTAATTTAGCTGTAACCAAATAAGGCCACATTCAAGAAACTTCAATTAGATACACTTAAAAATGTACATTATTTTGTAAAATTCTAACTACTATGTACTTAATATTAAAAATGAAAGCCATTTATTAATTTTAAAGTTAACTAACCTTTTAATGGCTTTATTGTGTCTGCTTTTTGTTGGAAAGCATTTGAATATTTGTTTACAGCATGGAGGTCCACAGTTTCATTTGATCCTCTGTCTAGATGAGTATCAGTCATTTGTGACCTTAAGGGCATCTTGGGTTAGGTAGGAGAACGTAGATTTAAAGTAATTAGTAGTTGAAAAGCAAGAAAGCACTTTTTGGACATGTTACCTACTGAAGGCATGGATATTCTTCTGCATTTTTCCATTTCAAATTGATCTTTCTTAGCATCAAACAATGACTTTAAACTGTCATCTACTGAGAGCTGAATCAATTCCATCTGCAGTTCTTTAGGTGTCTTGGTTACATTAACTAAGTGAGGCTGAAATGCTAATTTAAGTGTGATGTCATGATTCTGAAAGTCAGTGAATTTTTCATTGTTTTCTCTAATTAATAGATCTACAATGGCTGCATATTCTTCAAATGATTTGCATATATCATCCTGTTCATCAATGACATTTGCTAACTGGGGAAAATGTTCATCCAAAATTTCCTTTTGAGGAAGAAGTGTTTTGAAAAAAGATAAATTTTTTTTTGAAATGCTTGCTTTTTTTTTTTGCCACATATCATATATAGACTTAGTTTAACCTCACAAAGAAACATGCAAGTCATTTTGATATGACATGATATCACACAGAGATGCTGCATTCCTATAGAAATCTTCTTTCAATAATTCACATTGCTGATTCTGTTCTTCATAAAATTTAACTATCTGTTCTTGCAGAGATAAAATTTTGGCTAACACCTGTCCCTGTGATGGCCC
>CAUYRT010048445.1:0-11030 GCA_963574885.1 Lepilemur ruficaudatus
AACAGAGTGAGACTCTGTCTCAAAAAATAAAAAAAAGAAAAGAGGGTATTCAGCAACTACCCAAGACCAGCCTGAAGAACATCTGCTCCTGTAACCTGTCCATTTGTTGCCTAGATCTCCAGGTTAAGATAAAGCTCTCCCCAGAAAGAGTACAAACGCATGAAATTGTTTTGATTAACCTCATCCCTCTTGCAGCTTGATCTTTAACTTCACATTCCATCCAACATCCAAGGAGCGGCAATCGGCAGAAGGTGCCGCTCCGTGAGCTCCTGGTCTGCTGAAGGCACAGGTAACTACAGGGGCGGGCCCCGTGTGCGAGAACGCAGGACAGACGTGGCCTGTGGATAAATGAGTTCCCCACATTCTGCAAAGCACTATCTGTTGTAACCCGACCACTCAGGGTCTCTACAAACTGTTCGATTTCAGTTTCAACACTGCCAGGCTGCTCCCTAAGAAGATTTGAAAAGTCCTGTGCATGCGTGAGGATCCCCCTCACAGCCACCTCCAGAGGATCCTGTGCAATTAGTGTAACCTGCTCGGGAACCCTGGGGGCTTTCACACACAGCCTGGACACTAACACGGGCTACAGCCGCGGGGCTTAGCCGCCGCTGACTCTCAGTTCCGCCATAAGATTTTATCCTGTGAACCAGGTGGACTCTTGGGGGCCCGGCTGGCTCCCGGCCAGGGCTGGCCCACACTGCGGTTCTCAGGACGCAAGTGTACGAGAGGGCTGGGGCTACCAGTCTCCACAGTCCACGGGGCACCATTTATATCTAGGCCCGCGTGAGCGGTGGCCCCTGGCGGGGAGCAGTGAGCACCTGACCGTAGGGCTAAGGGAGCACAGCACGGGGCTGAGGCAGAGCCGGCCTCTGGCCTTAGCTGCCACTTCTGTGTGCTCAGAACGCAGAGCTAGGAGGCCAGGCAGCCAAGAGGACACTCGGTTACAGGGCAGGGACTGGCAGTACGGCCTGTGAGCACAGAATAACCAAACATGGGCAGAGGAGGTTGGCATAGCAAGCCGAGGTCTCTATTGCATTGGTCAGAAAACCAAGGAGGGAGGGAGCTTCTGGTTTGCAGCTAGAAAATTCTTCCTGTTGCAAGAAGGGGCTACCTGGGGGCCAAGGGACTGGTCAGGACGGGAGTTCTCTACACGTGACGTACTTATGGGAACACCCTTTGGACACTCACCTGTCTTATATTCCAAGTCTCTCAGCAGCTTCCCTGAAGAGAACAAAGGACAGCAATGACCCTCAAGCCCAGAAAAATCTGTGCACCCATTTCTTCCTGGGGCGGTATTAACTTCCCTGACAGGGCTCCGTCCCCACGACAACAAGCAGGAGACCTTCAGAAGAGTGAGGCTGGAGAATATGACAGACAGGACCCGCTCTCTGCACGGTGGCCGCACTGACTCCCACCTGAGCGCTCTCCCCGGCCCTTACCTTTGAATTCCCTCAGGCCGCGCTGCAGAGAGAGGAGTTTCTCTGAGAACTCTCCTGTCCTTTTTTTGACCATGCGCACGATGGGTTTCCCAACCCAGAACTTCTTCCGTGGGTACCTAAGATGACAGACATCACGGCCTGTTATTTAGCTCTTCTTACTGTCCTGTATATTTATCTCCCCCCAATCCTCAGGACAATTTTGAAGTGGGCGAGAAAAGTATGATCATTCCCAGACAAGTGTCAGAAAAACAGGGGCCCGAAGGCTCCAGCTGAGACAGGAGTTAAGACATTGGCAGACGCCACGTCCAGAGCACTCCGCCTCCTCAGCCCACTTCTAGTCTCTCCACTGTCCCACCTGAACCAAGGACGCTGGGCCAAGGAGCCACAGAGGACGAGCTCAGGTTCAGAGCACGTCCCCAGTTCCCGAGAACGTGCTCCCACTGCCCAGAACGGCGGCAGGATGGCCACGGGACGCAGGCCCTTCTGGTGCCGTATCGCTCCCCATTAATCCAAAGGGACGGGGAGGAAGAGGGAGGAAACACGGCGGAACGAGGTGCACTGTGGGGACGAAGTGCTCTCACCTGCTGAGGGAGTCCCTGGTGTCCTCCTGGAAGGGAAGGAAGCACAAGCATCAGTGTGGACCGAGCAAGCCTGGAATCCGCACGTGCCCGGCACTGCCCTAGAGATGCCGAGCAGCGAACAAAACAAACGTGGCCCCTTCTGCACGGAGTGACATGGCAGTGGGGGCACTGGATGAAACAAGAAAACAAAATCATAATGACAGACGCCACCAGAGGTGGGGACGATGGGGCCAACTCATCTGGGAGACACCTGTGCCGAGGACGGAAGGATGAGGAAGCACTGGCCGGGAAGAGTGGCAAGCGGGTGGGATGGGTGGCAGCAGGGCCAGGTCACTCGGGCTGGGCAGGTGCGCTAAGGAGCGTGACACTGGTCCCACGTACATTGGAAAGCCACCAAAGAGTTTCAAGTAGTGGATGATATGCGTGAGCTGTCTTCCAGGTTGGTGAGACTGCTAGGTATCCTCCAGAGCCCGTTCTCCCTTCCCTTTAATAACGAAACCCCTGGAATTGCAGCTGGTCCGATGGCCACCAGGAAGACCACATTTCCCAGATCCCCTGCAGCCAGGTCTGATCGTGTGACCAAGTTCCAGCCAGCGGGTTGTGAATGAACACAGTAACTCTAATTTCTGGGGCTTGTCCTTCAAAAAAAGAAAATTGCTTTCTACTTCCTCCTTTCCCTCTGGCTGAATTTTGGGCATGGTGATGGTGAGCGCAACTTTGACCACACAGCTGAGGACAACATCCCTAGAAGTTGGTGGAACCACCTGGAAGTAACTCAGCTCCCTGGGTGGTAGGACAACCACCGTGACAGCTGCAGGCCCCCGCCTCTGAACTGTGGCCAAGACAGGAATAAACGTGTTTTGTTTGGGTCACTCTCAAGCAGCTAGCCAGAATCCTAAGTGACCAGACGCTTGGCCACCTCATGGAGAACAGATTCAGCGAGGCAACAGGAAGCGGGGAGGCCAGTCCAGAGGCTGTCACTGTGGACCGGAGCAGACGAAAGTGGCCTGAGCTAGGCTAGCAGCAGAGACAAAAGAGAGAAGCGGCACATTCCAGGTGTCTTTGTGAGACAGACTCGACTGCACATGCTGGTCAAGGATAACCAAGGGCAGGTGCAGCTTGAGCAGGAGGCAGGACGCTGGTGCTGTCTGCGTCACGGCCAGGACCCGGTGGGATGGGGTGCTTGGGAAGGGGCTTCTTTTGAGATGCTGCTTAGATTCCCTTTTGTGAGTCAAAGCCTCAAAAATATTCTGTGTTAACTGATTTTTGCCTGCCTTTCACTTGTTCCACAAATATTTATTAAGTGCTTCCTAGGTACCAGGACCTAATCTAGAAACTTGGGGTAGAGAGTAAAAAAAACAACAAAAAGAGAACAAATCCTTCCCTGTGTGGAGCTGACATTCTAGCAAGGGGAAGCGGACAACAAATAATCGATGTAAAAAATGCATCAAGTTATGTGAATGACAAGCACTGCGGACGAAAGGGCGTTGAGCAGAGTGAAGAGGGATAGGGCAGGCTGGCTTTCCCAAGAGGGTGAGATTTGGGAAACAAATGCAGTCACCAAATGTGGCTGCTGCTGACAGCTTCGGAAAGTCTGGGAAGAACTGCGGGCTCTTCCCCAGAGGGGCAAAATAAGAAGCCAGAGCTACCCCCGCCCCCGCTATAAGGCAACTGCCCAGAGACTGGCTGTGGTTTCTGGCAAATCCTTCTAACGTGCCCCTCAAAGCAAGTTAAGTCCAAGACAACTTCAGACACAAAGCAGGCAGCACGTGCCAACAACTCTGCTGAGAAAGGTGGCACGAAGGAGCAAACGAATGGCGCAGTAGCTGGGGACTCAACCGGGCATGTTTCCCGACATGGGAGTTGCTAGAACAGAACAGGACAATCATACAGGACAAAGACGGTCCTCTAAGGGTTAAAGGTTGTGAGCAGCCCAGGGAGGGTGGTTTCGTTCCAGAGGGCAGGGCAGGAAGACTGGGGTGTCCCCACCTGCAACCAGGCACAGGGCCTCTGGAGGGAAGCAATCTGCCCAAGGCTCCCAGAGGACTGCTCCCACCCGAGATTCCTGGGGCTGCCGTGAAACAGGCGATCAGAGCAGAGTCAGGAGGCTGTGGTAATGTGCCACGGCAACCGCCTGGTTATTATTGGAGAGCATCAGGAAAGTTCTTCACAGGGGTGGGCGGTGTGAGGGGTGGAGGTGCAGGCCCGCCACCTGACTGCAGGGCTCACCTGGGGGGACACAGCATCTCCCTGAGCCTCTCATCATCCCAGGCCCTTTTATTTTGCTCCCAGCCCAGAGGTCTGTCTTTCCCTGCCTATGGCCTTTTTCAAAAGGTCTCTTCTGTTTTACACACTTTGTCCTGCTGCTTCTCCTTCTCACCTGTATTTCTCTTAGACTTTGGGACCCTATTTTGGGTCTCTTTCCTACTGTCGTTTGACAGCCAAATACTCTCTGGGGAGATATTGGTGATAATTAAGGAGTTAGCTGGCTAGTTCCCTTGCAGCAAAGTCAAACTCAAATAAACGCACAGACAAAACCCACCAGTTCCACTCTTCTGCATGTGGATGTCCAGTTTTCCCAGCACTATTATATTAAAGAGACTGTCTTTTCCCCAACATGCTTGTGGTGACTGTTGAAAATCAGCTGGCTGTAAATACATGGATTTACTTTTGGGTTCTCTAGTCTATTCCATGGGTCTATGTATCTGTTTTTGTATCAGTACCACACTGTTCTGGTTACTACTGCTTTGTAGCATATTTTGAAGTAAGGTAGTGTGATGCATCCAAGTTTGTTCTTTTTGCTCAGATGGCTTTGGCTATTTGGGCTCTTTTTTGGCTCCACATGAATTTTAGAATTGTTTTTCTTTCATTGGAGTTTTATAGTTTTCATTGCAGAGGTCTTCCACTTTCTTGGGCAAATTCATTCCTAGGTATTTTATTTTTTGGTAGCTATTATAAATGGGATTGCTGTCTTAATTTCTTTTTCAGCTAGTTGGTTACTGGTGTATGGTGCTACTGATTTTTGTATGTTGACTGTGTATCTGGCAACTGAATCCACTTACTAGTTCTGAGAGGTTTTTTTTGTTTTTTTCTATATAAGTACAGCCAGTATGGAAAACAGTATGGAGATTTCTCAAAAAACCTCAACTAGAACTACCATACGATCCAGCAATCCCGTTACTGGGTATTTATTCAAAGGAAAGGAAATCAGTGTATTAAAGGGACACCGACACGCCCATGTTTATTGCAGCGCTACTCACAATAGCTAAGACACAGGATCAGCCTAAGTGGCCATCAACAGGTGGACAAAGAAATTGTGGTATATATACACAATGGGATACTATTGAGCCATAAAAAAAGGACAAAATCTTATCATTGGCGGCAACATGGATGAGCCTTGAGGATATTATTTAAGCAAAATAAGTCAGGCACAGAAAGATAAATACCAGATGCTCTCACTCATATGTGGAAGCTAAAAACAAATTGAGCTCATGGAAGTAGAGAGCAGAATGGTGGGTATTAGAGGCTGGGAATGAAAGAGGAAGGAGAGTATGGGGGGAGGTTGGTTAACAGATACAAAGTTATGTTTATATGGGAGGAACAAGTTCTATTGTTTCACAACACTGCAGGGTGAATATGGTTAACTATAATTTATTGTGTATTTTTAAAAAGCTAGAAGAGGCTGGACATGATGGCTCGGATCTATAATCCCAGCACTTTGGGAGGTCAAGGTGGGAGGATTGCTTGAGGCCAGGAGCTCAAGACCAGCCTGGGCAACACAGCCAGACCCTGTCTCTACAAAAAGATAAGAAAAATTAGCCGCCTGTGGTGGCACACACCTATAGTGCCAACTACTTGTGAGGCTGAGGCTGGGGAATTACTTGAGTCCAGGAGTTGGAGGCTACAGTGAGCTATGAATCCCACCACTGTACTCCAGCCTGGGCGACAGAGCAAGAAGAGAGGATTTTGAATGTTCACAACATTAAGAAATGCTAAAATGTCTGAGGTGATGGATATGGGTAATTATTAGTACTTGGATTAGATCAGTATCCATTACATACATATTATCATTCTGTATTCCATAAATACGTACAATCATTACAGTGTCAATTAAAAATAAGAGAAAACAAAAACAAAAAACCACACCAGAAGCAACATTTCCTGCACTGGTTTTAAGCAGACACCCATTTTTCTCTCCCTTCCCTTGACTTTACTGAAGCTCCCCCTAGGGACAGCTTCAATCTGAGCGCTGAGTCACTGAAGGCAGAACCTCTGCTTTGAGAGCAACTCGTCCCACGGATGGATTAGGAAAAGACTCCCGTCCAAGCAGACACAACTGGACTGTAGCCCCATTGGCACCCTAAGCCTCCGTGCACAACTGCACCTCCACACATGGCGGTGGCCGTGGGGAAAGGAAGGACGTGCGCCCCTGAAGGGGAAGGAGAGGGGGAGAGGAAGAAGGGGGAGGGGAAGAGGGGGAGAGGAAGAGGAGGGAGGAAGGGGTAGGAGGAAACAAGGGGGAAGGGAAGAGAGGAAGAAGGAGGGGAGGAAGGAGGGGAGGACAGGGAGGAAAAAGGGGGGAAGGCGGGGAAAGAAAGGAGGAAGGGGTAAGGGAGAGCAGCGAGTGAAGCCAGAGCGAGCCAGTGGGAGAGTTGGATGAGAGGAACGTCAGGAAGCATGGCATCGGAGGGAGGAGCCACTGGCCGCACATTCTGGACAAAATGGGAGGAAACACAAAGAGCACAGAGTCTGGGAGTCGGGACACGGCTGGAGCTTTGACCCGGTTCCTGACCTGCCCCGACCTCCACTCTCCGGACCTCAGACCCCATCAGTAGGGGCTGGAGTGTAAGAGTCTAACATCCCCGCCAGTCCCCATTCTGCGCCTGAATCCGCGATGCGAGAGCACACAGAGGCCACCGCGCTACGCGGTCCGCAAGGGCACACGTACTGGGGGAAGCTGCCATCCGTCCTGGGGCCCCATTTTCCTAGTGACCCTGGGTGGTCTTGCCAAGTGGTGAGGACCCTCAGGTGGCCCGCGCCGCCCCCTTGCCGTGAGGGCGGGAAGAGCAGCGCAGCCCTAGGCTCCTGCTGCGGGCCCTGTGCAGGGCAGTGCCATGAGAGGTCCCGGGGAGGAGGTGCGGCGTGGTCGCATCCTCACAGCCCGCTCTGCGCCAAACCAGGAGGCACCTGGGCCCACCAGCTCTCTCTCCATCCTGCTCTCTGTGGGCGACTCCGCGGTCCCAGAGAAAACCTGGCCACCCTGTCCCCTTCGCCAGCTGCCCATCTCCAGACCCTCGGGGTCTCTGAGAGGAGCCGCCAGTCAGCCCTCCTTCAGCCACCCCCAAGCACCACACCGTAAAAAGCTTCACTGGACAAGTGTTCTCCATGACTTGTTAGATGGCAGTGATGAGAATGGAGGACAGTAATATTGATAACCTTCCCTTCCATTTTTACCACACTTTGAAATGTAATATTTTAAACATATTTTTGGAGAAAATTTATTTTTTGAAGTGGCATCATGCCAGTTATTTCATTTTATGCTCATGCAATTTTTGAAATAAATTCAAAAATTGGAGGGAGGTTGAGGATTATCACCCCCATATTTCAGAGGAGAAAACTGAAGCCTCAAGGGAAAGTGACTCTCCCAAGGTCCTGCAAGTGAACGTCAGGGCTGGCACCCACTTCCCTGGGAGGGTCTCTCACCTGCATGAGCTCGGCCGCCGGCTGCTGCGCCTTGCCCTCCAGCTCGGAGATGACCAGGGCCAGCCGGGCGAGCTCCCCGACGCCCCGGGCCTTCAACTTCGCCCTGCCCTCCGTGAGCTCCTGCTCCAACTTTGCCAGCTGGTCCAGCAGGTGCTGCTCCCGCTCCCTCAGGAACTGGTGGCCCTGCTCAAACTCTGCCGCGATGTGCTGCCTCTGGTCCCGGAGCTTCTTCTGCAGGGGCAGGACGGGGGAGGGCTGACACCTCTGCAGCAGTGGGGAGGACCCAGCGTTGGGGGCACACCCTGACCGTCTTTTCCCTCAGGACCCCATTCTGAATTCTGCAGCATTTGGCGGGGAGGAGCTATCAAGGGCTCCTGTCCGCCCTCCTCTTCTCAAAGAAGCACGAGCAGTGAATCAGTTCAGTTCACTCATCCCTGTGTGACCAGAACCCGACTCTGCCTGCCTGGCCAGCCAGCTCTGCTCTAGGCAAACCGGACGTCCCAGGGCCCTGAGGAACTCAGGGTCTCGCTCATGAGCCAGCACTGTCCCTCCTGGCAGAATCTGCCTATCACCTCTTCCCAGAAGCGTGTTTAGAAAGTCATCCAAGCCTGCTCAACCCTCTCCTCTGTAGCCTGCTGGTAGGTCCAAAATGTCTGTGTGCACCCTGTCCCTGCCACACAGGCTGTACCCTGTATCCTCAGGGCCCGTGTCTGCCCCTGCCTGCAGCTCCCCTGCCCAGACGGAGTCTGGCTGCAGTCCTTAGTGCCCCTTTGACTGATGTCGGGCCAGAGATGACAACGAGGGCCTGGAGATGCTCCTTGGACTTGGGCTGTCTCTGCCTTTATCTTTCCCTCTCCCAGGTCCCCAGTGTCCCTCCACTGCCTACTTCCCAACAAACACACTCCCCCAGAGAACTGGAACCGTCCCATCAGTTTTTTCCCTCCTGATGCCTTCCTCTAATCAAGCACACAACGTGCTGCCTGTTCACAACTACTGTTGTCCCTCGTATCAGTGGGCGAGGGGTTCCAGGACCTTCCTCCCCCAAGGATACCAAAATCTGAGGTGCGCAAGCCCCTGATACAGAAGGGCACAGTGTGTGCACAGCCTCGGTGCACTTCGGTCGTCTGGATTACCCTGGATTACCCACGACACCCAGTGCAAAGAAAACGCTGTGTGAAGAAGAGTTGTTACACTGTACTGTTTACAGAATAAAGACACAGTCTGTACATGTTCAGTAGAGACACTTTTTCCTTTTTCTGAATATTTCCACTCTATGGTTGGTGGAGTCCATGGGTGCAGAGCCCGCGACACACAGGGCCAACTGCACTGGCGACTACGCCGGCCCGGGCCTCATCCACACGGTGCCACCACAGCTGGTCAGGCCCGCCTTAGCCCCCTGGGCCTCCCTCTCAGTTCTTACCCTGGAGCCAGCTCCCTCTCGCCAAACCCTCCGGCTTCCCTCCACCTCAGGAAATCGTGTCTTTCTCCCCCTCTTTAAGAAAAGAATGAAGCCAGGCCTCCTCAGCCACCTGGCAGAAGAGTAGCAGCTGCCAGACATGGACCCTGCAGCTGAGGTGACAGTCACAGAGAAGGGAAGGGAAGGGACGCTGGCTGGTGTCCAGGCGACCCACTCACCTCTCAGATGAGAAGCAGGCCCAAGGCCACGCAGCTCAGACGCACAGACTGGGGCTAAAACCCAGGTCAGCCACTGCCAGCCTGAGCCCATCCGCCCCGTGAGTGGCCCCTAGGGACACTCCCAGCAGCCACCTACCCACCCAGGCTCTCCCTGCTCTGCACGGGCAGCCGCCTCGGGCCCTCCCGGCAGCCTTGCTTACCAGTGCAGCCAGGATGTCAGCTTCTCCCTTGGCCTGGAAGCCCTGAATTTTCTCTCTGTCCCTCCTTAGGGTACTCAGGTGGTTGAGGATTTTCTCCTGTGGAGAAAGAAGCAGCAGGACAGGTGGATGCTCAGCCAAGGCTGTGGGGGGCGGCAGGCGCAGCGTCCCAGGGAAGATGGCAGGGCCCGGCCGGCGGGCTTACCCTGTGGGGCTGGGCGGCCTTCTCCACGAGCACGGCTGTGTGGGACCGGTGCTCCCGGGACTCCCGGCACAGCACACACAGCAGCTTGCCGTCGTCCTCGCAGTAGTAGTGCAGTTTCTCCTGGTGCCGCCCGCACAGCTTCGCGTCCTGCTGCTCCCCGGCCGCCTCTCCCAGCCCCCGGCCCTTGTCCACCTTCAGCCGCTCGATGTTCTCCACCAAGCTGGCCAGCTGCCACACGGGTCGCATGTTCTCCTTCTTAAAAGGCTTCTTACAGAGCGGGCAGGCGGGGCGGCCCCCTGAGACGGGGCGGACATCGCTGGTGCAGCCACGGCAGAAGACGTGGCCGCAGTCAATGGTCACAGGGTCCCGAAGGTAGTCGAGGCAGATGGAGCAGGTCACTTCTTCTTCCAGGCTCCGCAGTGGGGCTGACGTGGCCATAGTGCCCTTGGCTCAGAGGGCTCTCCGTTCACCGGTAGGGGCTTCTCCTTGGAGACCAGACACGGAGTCAAGAGCAGGCGCAGCCAAAGGGCAGGGGCGGCAGCCTGTGCAGGGGCGCCAGCCCCAGACACCGCCAGCTCCCACAAGGCTCACACAACGTCCGAGTGAAAGGGACCCTGCCGATCTGTCCAACCCGTCGTTTACAGATCCACGCTGGGAGAGAGCAGCTCAGTGGAGTGACGAGCGAGGCTGCCACCCACTCATACCCTGCTGTCAGGAAAGCAGTCCTGTCTCAACAGCCCTTCCTGCCTTCCACTGGGAATCCCTCTAATGTGCCAGCTGTGACGGAACAATCCATCACTACCTGTTAGAGACTGTCATGATGCGTATATCCCCCTTTGAGTGTTTCCTGGGGCTGTTTTGTAGTTTTGGTTGGGTTTACTTCCCCTAAAGGCTGGGCTCCATCTAAACTCACCCCCAGAGGAGCACAGCTTGGCCACAGTGGACTCGTTTTCAGCTATGACTCCCCCTCTAGTGGGGCTCATGAGGGGACCAGTCCGGAGACACAAGTGGCAGTGGCTGCTAGGAGGGAGCACAGAGCCACGTGGAGAGAGGGCTCTGCTCCTGTCTGCCTTTGCAGGCCTGGCCCAGGTCCTGTCTGAGTTACCAGCCTCCTGCTCCTGACTGTGACAACAGAAGTCGTTCAAGTACTGAGCCTCAGTTTACCCATCTTCAAGGGTTTCTAAGCAGATCATGTGAAAGAATTCTGTTGAAAGTACTAAGCCTGGTGCACAGAAGGAAATCTAGAAGAACCCAGGGCCTTTGATTCCCA
>CAUYRT010048447.1:0-25927 GCA_963574885.1 Lepilemur ruficaudatus
GGCGAGAATCAAATCAAAGACTCAATACCTTTCACAACAGCTACAAATACAATAAATACCTAGGAATATATTTAACCAAGGAGGTGAAAGATCACTACAAAAACAACTATGAATCACTAAGGAAGGAAATTGCAGATGATAACAACAGACGGAAAAAACATGTTATGCTCATGGGTCGGCAGAAACAACATTGTTAAAATGTCCATACTACCCAAAGTGATTTACAGATTCAGGGAAATCCCTATTAAAATACCAATGTCATTTTTTGAAGATCTAGAAAAATAATTCTATGCTTCGTTTAGAACCAGAACAGGGACTAGAGAGCCAAAATGACCTTAAGCAAAAGGAACAAATCTGGAGACACCATTTCACCAGATTTTAAGATATACTAAAAGGCTATGGCAATCAAAATA
Organism: Lepilemur ruficaudatus; assembly: GCA_963574885.1. Taxonomy (NCBI): domain Eukaryota; kingdom Metazoa; phylum Chordata; class Mammalia; order Primates; family Lepilemuridae; genus Lepilemur; species Lepilemur ruficaudatus. The sequence continues at coordinate 414 of CAUYRT010048447.1, forward strand.
GCATGGTCCTGACACAAAAACAGAGATATAGACCAGTGGAGCAGAACAGAGAACCCACATATAAATCCATCCACATATTGCTATCTGATCTTTGAAAAAGCAGACAACAATATACACTGGAGAAAAGAATCCATATTCAATAAATAGTGCTGGGAAAATGGATAGCCACATGTAGAAAATTGAAACAAGGTCCATATCTCTCACCACTCACAAAAATTAATTTAAGATGGATAACAGTAAATCTAAGACATGAAACCATAAGAATTTTAGAAAAAGATGTTGGGAAGGCTCTCTTAGACATTGACCTAGACAACAAATTTATTAAGAAGACCCTAAAGCAATCAGAATAATAACAAAAATAAATAAATGGTGCCTGATTAAATTAAAAACTTCTGCACACTGGAGGAAACAATCAATAGAGCAAATAGACAACCTACAGAATGGAAGAAAATATTCACACGCTATATATCTGATACAGGGCTAATAATGAGAATCAACAAAGAACTGAAGCAAATTAGCAAGAAAAAAAATCAAACAACCCTATTAAAAAGTGGGCAAAAGACATGAACACAAGCTTTTCAGAAGGAGAAAGACTAACCACTAATAGATATATGAAAAAGTGCTCAACATCACTAATCATCAGAGAAATGCAAATCAAAACCACAATGAGATATCACCTGACCCCAGTGAGAATGGCTTTTAACCAAAATTCCCAAAACAAAAGATGCCAATGTGGATGCAGGGAGAAAGAAGCACTTATACACTGTTGGTTGGGTTGAAAACTATTGCAACCTCTATGGAAAATAGTATAGAAATTACTCAAAGAACTAAAAGTAGACCTACCATTTGATCCAGCAATCCCATTATTGTGTATTTACCCAAAGGAAAAAAAGTAATTTTATCAAAAAGATGCTTGCACCAGAATGTTTACTGTAGCACAGTTCACATTCACAAAGAAGTGGAATCAACCCAAGTGCCTATCAATTCATGAGTGGACTAATAAAATATGGTATATGTATACCATGGAGTACTATTCAGCTATAAAAAATGGATTAATACCTTTTCATAATTTTGGTCTGTCTAAGTCTCAAATAATTCTAATATCTCATCATTTATCATTCTCAAGGTCTTCTTCTATGCAACATAATATCTAAACAACATGCTATAGACAGTACATAAAAGCAATTTTTAACTCTTCTGGAGGTCATTTCCTTAGCCCAAGGGTAATTTGGGTGATGAAAATGAGTCCCATTCTCAATCCTATGAAATTTGGAAGATATCCCACCAGCATTCTGACTTCCTCCCTCCCAATATTGTGTATTTGGCCAACATTTTGTTTAAGATCAGTGCTTTATTTCTCCATGATCTTCATCATATGACCTTTTCTCTTATATCACTCAAAAAAAACCAAAACAAAACAAAACAAAACTCTGAAGACTTTATGTGTGAAGTCTCTTAACTTGGTGCCCCCTTCCCAACTATAAATTTATTATGTTCACCCCGAAAATCTTTCCTTTACTTTCAACCTTTGAGTTTTTTAATGCCATCTTTATTCATTATTACATAACCTACCAACACCCTCCCCATGATTTTACATCATCAATTAAACTTTCTTGTTTCAAAATCTGCTGTGAAGAATTTAAATACCTCCTCGTCTTAGCGTATACATATGTTAAAGTTCTGTAATGTAACCGTTACCTCTGAATCTCCTCAACATAAACTTTCTTTTATTCTTTTTAAATTCGCCAAAGTATAATATATTTTTACTCTCTTCACTTATTTACTTTGCATTTATTCCTCTATCCATTAAACCAGGGCATATTATAATAAAAATACAGTATATGCATGAATAATAGAGTCCTGCCCTTCATTTTGTTTTTATGTTCAGATCTGAGATAGAAACAGTAACAACCTCATAGCATTGTGTTGAGGATTAAATAATACATGAAAAGTAATTAAAAACAGCACCTGAAACATAGTAAACACTTTTATTTATTTTTCCCTCTTCTTAATATTCTTGCTCTTCTTCCTACCATTATTTGTCCACATGAAATTATTTTACGAGATCCAATGTTCTCTCATTTTTCAAATCTAATGGAAAATTTTTCTTTCCTATCTTTGTCTACCTCTCTACTATGTCCCATTCAACAAATATTTACTTAGAAACTACTGAGAAACTGAGCTAAGATCATGACATACAATAATGAATAATATAAACAAGAACTCTTCCCTTCTTCATAGTTCTTCAAATTTGAGTAAAAATTAATGAAAATAAACAATAATGAGCAAGCAAAGAAGCAAAAATAAAACAAAGATTTTGTGATAGGAAAATTTACTTAAATAAAAAGAGACAGTTATTATGATAAGGAAAATTATGAGGACTTACTGTAGATTAGGTAGTCAGAGAGGTCTCTCTGAGAAGATTATAATCAAGCACAGACCTGAAGAATAATCAAGAAGTACTTAAACATTCCAAGCAGAGGAGACCACGGGTGCAAAGCCCTGCTGTCAGAAAATTTTCACCACCTCCTCCATCTGAAACTAATTCCTCCCTCAGTTGCCATAAACTCACATTCTCTCTTACAACCCCTAACCTTCTAATAATCATACTTTAGTTTTTGATGCTTTTCTTTTACTATCTGCAATATATTTAGGGTTTAAGATTTAACATTCAGATTATTTCACATCTCAGTTTTTTGTTCCTATTGTATTTTCTCATATATTATTATGTTTTTGATCAAAACCTATGTGGAACTGACTCCCTAGAATTTCATTTAAACCTTGGTTATTTTATTAAACTTCAGATATATAAAACACACTACTTCTTATACACCATAGCTGGAAGTCTCGGTGCCCTCTTAAATGCAACACATCCAAATCTGATTCAGTGATCTTTTATTGTCAGTTAATTCTTTTTGTGAATGGTCTGCAATCATTGATAGCATAAGTATCTACTCAGGCATGCAAACCACAAACCTAAAGATTCATTCCTGATCTATTTTTCTCTCCTCTTTTTTAGCCAAATTATTTTCTATTCTACATGTCTTGTGTGCTTTTTTTTTTTAGTTACCATCCACACTACCATCTGCCTTGTTAAGCAATTTTTCATACTTTTTCTTACTAATTATTTCCTAATTCAGGCCCATTTTATTTTTCACCTGAAAAATTATAGGGCTTTCACTGACCTCCATTCTTAGCCACCCTATTGATATGCCACAAGCTTCAGAAGTAATCTGCACTAAAACATGACTATAAACACACCAGTGTTTATAATTTTGGTGCTCAAATATATACGAGGCCTCTGTGAGCTGGCCTTGCCCATATTGCCAACCTTAAAACCTATGAACCCTTTGTCCCCATCCAGTAAATATAAATGTGCCATTGTTCTCTACACAGCATTGATCTTTTCTTGCTTGTATGTATGTTTATTCTAGCTGTTAGTCTCATAACCTCTCTTTTCCTTATTAAATGCTCATCATACTCCAAGATATCTTATTATATCAACCCCTCCCATATGGCTTCCTCATTAATTCACCCCAGGATTGCCTGGATAAAAAGATTTATTTGCACAATAATGAAGAAAGTTCCTAGCAGCTATCCAAGCCTACTGTCTGGTATAAACAGAGAGCCAATAATCCGGTATATTTAGAGAATCAACAGCATGAAATAAAAAAATCAAAATCAAATAAAAACATTGACCTCTAGGAAAACAGATATAATTAAAGAGACTGGAGAAAATATATTTTTGAATTCTGTATATAATTTGCAGAATTAGTTGTGAATATAGAGCCTCCATACAACATTGTTATTTTAATGCAAGGAATAAATATCAGCAAAAAAGAATAAACACTTGGTATTAAAAATATGATAAGAGTGTTAGAATGAGAGGACAGGGAAAAAGATGGAAGGAAAGTAGTTATATCAGTGAAATACTAGACAACAATTTTTCAAAACAGGAACAGAGCAAAAGCCTTAGTCTCATAAAATTTCTGAAATGTATGCCTAAATAAATAATCCAAAATCCTTCTAAGCGGGAGAAAATAAGGCTACTACAAGGTATCTTCAGACTAATTTCAGAAATATTAATATAAAATAGCACTAAAGAAATGTCTTGGTGCTTCTGAAGGAAAACTCAGAATCTAGAAACACACAGTTATAAAGCAATCACAAGGGCCGAATAAAGCCATATTTAAATATTGATGGGCAGACAACTATTGTCTCTGGTACACCCATCCTTCCTCCAATATCTTCTCCAACAAAATGAAACCAAAATTAAGAAGTAGAAAAGCACAGAATCTTGAAGAACTAGGCTCCAACATATAAAGGCAGTAAAAAGGAGCAGTAAAATGAAGAGCTGGAGAACATCCAGCTGCTGATGAAACTCAAATGCCTAAAACAACATCTGGCATCAAATATGTGCTTAAAAACCTTGGTTAAGGAAACGATTGAGGAATAATTCAATAGGAAAATAGTGGGCTCCACAAGACAGGATCCAGGCATAAAGGACACTTGGTAATGCTGAAAGGTTGATTGAAATATTGTAAAACTTGAGGGTGCTATAGTTACTCCCCCCATACACACACACAGAGCGGGGGTGTGAGTGAGTTCTCACATACTCTATTACTTCCTGACTCTATCAGTTCCTGTGAGAGTTGATTGTTAAAAAGAGGCTGGCATCCCTTTCTCCATTCTCTTGCTTCCTCTCTAACCATGGGATATCTGCACACACCAGCTCCCCTTTTCCTTCCACCATGAGTGGAAACAGACTGAAACCTTCATCAGAAGCCAATGCTGGTGCCATGCTTCTTGTACAGTCTGAAGAACTGTGAGCCAACAAACCTCTTTTCTTTATAAATTAACCAGCCTCAGGCATTCCTTTATAGCAACACATTTGGACTAGGATGCAGCCAAGAACAAAGCCAGAAAGTCTTGACTGTAGCTGTATGTATGACAGAGTATAAAGAGAAGGTGGGACGATAGGGACGACTAGCAGGTGGGCAGTGTATAGAGTGTGGATATGATGGACAAAGGGACGATTCACTTTCCAGGTGGGACAAAGTGGGATGGTGTGAAATTTCATCACGGTACTCAGAGTAAAGCACAATTTAAAATTAGGGATCATTTATTTCTAGAATTTTCCGTATTTTCAAACTGCCGTTGACTAAGGGTAACTGAAACCACAGAGAGCGAAACTGAAGATAAGTGGGGAATGCCATGTACATGAAACTTCTGTGAAATTGATTTGTAAGTGCCTCAAAAATTGTACAATATCAGGGCGAATAATTTAACTAGACCAATTGATCAAGCGATAATTTCAAAATGATGAACTAATAGAAAATGTCTCCATAACCTGGGGTGGGTCCTCTTTTTTTTTTCCCCCAGTAACAGTTACAAGTTTGAAAATATATTTATTTAAATAGAATACATATAAATTTTAAACCAAGGCACAGGGGTTGTGTTTTGGCTTTGTTTGTTTATGTCATGTTTTTTGTAAAAATAGAATTTGGGTAAATGGTGACAGGAAGTGCTAAATCAACAGGAATCAAGAGTCATACCCATTTATTTGTTATTTCTGTGTTTGTCTTAGGAAAAAATATTCATTCTGCAATTTATTACCACGAGTCTAAACATCCAGAAACAATTAAAGTTATATTAGTTGTCAGTAGAAATTTAAATATTAACTTGCTTAAATAATTTGATATGTCTTAAAGTTTTGATTTTTAATCCAAGACTGTTATTTGTACATGATTTGTATATTATGCCTCATCTCAAAAAATAAAGGTAATATAATTAATATAGATATACATGTAGATAGATATTTTTGCATGTATACTTAACAAGTTTTTAAATATACTCAATTGCATTCCCTAATCAGCTCCAGAAGAAAGCTTCATAAATGAATTCCTCAGTAAACCTCAGTCTGAAAAGTATGATTATATCACATACACCCACACACACGTGTATATTTATATGTGTGCACACATGTATACGCATGTATATATAAGAAATAAATATCTTCAACAGTCATGCATTTGCATTGCATCTTTGGATCATTTGTAGAACATATTTTCCTTCATAGCACAATCTTTTTGTCATATATTTACATCTAATATAATTTCAAACATAATATAAAATCCCACAATTTAAGCTTTATGAAGAAAGAATAAACTATCATTAGGGATAGCATTCTCTTATATTTCCATTTAGTTCTATTCTCACAGCCCTTAGAAACTTTCAATATAGTATTATGTTAATCTTGTCCTCTACAAAAGCAGCATGAAATGGACTATCAACTCTTAACTTCAATATCTGAAACATACATCAGATAAACTGAGATCTACAATACCAGGCCCTCAAATACCACACCAACTATTTATTCAATTTTCAGTTCATACAATTAAGCAATAGTTTAGAAGAAAAATAATTTGGTGCTGTGTACACAGCAGGTGTGCATAGAAGATATACAGTGTTTGTAGAATGAATGAATGAATGAATAAATATGTGAATACTTTTTATCTTGGTAACTTCTTTGACTAAAAAAATGCAGTTAAAGAAAGAAAAATTGTTCTTCAATTTCCTTTTAAATTAATTTGGGTAGGGTTGTGTTAGAGACAGGGATATATCATAATCACATTTTAACAAAAGTAGACATTATTTTCTTGTGTCCTTCTTATTCCTAACACATGGACTTTTAAGAATATCCATTTACAACTCAGCAATATCTTTATTTTCAAACTCTTGGGGTATGTACATAATTTAACTTAGGGTTTTTATTTTTATTTTTTCTGGTTTAACTTGCCAGTGAATAGAAGTGTTCTTGTTACTAGATATAATTCTAAGCCTCTTAAAGGTAATGGGTATTTATACGGTGAGTTTTAAGACTATGAACTCTCTATTTAATCAAAGCTGAAATTAGTCTGTTTCCCAATTGTCACAAAGCCTGAAAAATGTCCATGAGGAAAATGGTAGAAACAGAAGTCTCCTTTAAGTAAGAGTCTTATAAATAGACAAAAAAAATTAGTACCTTTTCAGTGTACTAGGATTTTTCTTGCTCATCTTTCATCTTTCATATTTCACATTTTATTTTAGATATGTAGTCAAATAACTTAGAGAAAATAATTTTATGATATTCTCATTCATCATAAAATAATCCCAAAGCTGAGTCAGGACAGACAGACCTGATCCTTAGTTTCCCGAGGCACCGACAGAGACAGGCAAAAATGCTAGAATCACCCTGGCAAAAATGCCAGAACCACCCTTCACACAAAATACATTTATAAGTAAAAGATCCTGGTCTATCTTTCCAACACCTATTCTCTGCTTCAAATGTTCTGTTAACAGGAACTTCAATGAACTTTTTAAAGACATTTGAAAGATATCTTACAGACAATACAGCTTAGTGTGACTGTTTCACCTTTGTCTCAAGAACAGTTCACCAGGGTAGTAATTTCAAAAGAAATGCTGTTGTGGTTGTTAACTAAGTAATCAAAATATGTATGTGTAGAACATAAGAGGCAATACCCTGTCCTCTCACAATTGGAGCAAAAGTAACACACTTGCATAAAAAAAAAAAAAGTAAAGCTAAAGGCAGGCAACAAATTGTCCATCATAAAAGCAGCTGGCATACTAAAAACTGTAAAAGCTCCAGCTGGTACCTCACACTGCCACCAACTAGCCAACTCTTCACATGGGTAAAGTGCTATATGATTTCATGTGAGAAAGCAACAAAACAGATATTTGTGAATAAATATTGGTTTGACAGGAAGTCAGACAATCTACATTTTTTACTCAGAGACATGTACTTAAGCACAAGGTGCCAAACAGAATGTTTATTTAAAGAGAAAAAAAAAAATGAGAGAAAATCCGCATCAGAGTGAAACTGAAACAGATGGTGTAAATTGGTCCTTTGTTAGTCTTAAAAAGTTTAAATAAAAAAATTCTAAATTGGAGGTTATTTTTAAGTGTTTTTTTTTTCTTTTTAAATCAGAAATAATACACTTTTAACATAACACCTACAACTTCTGGATTTTTTTGTATGTGTGTGCTTCCATTTCTAATCCTCTCAAAAATGTACTTCTGATTCAGCATACTCACCCAAACAAAACTCACGGAACTAAACTATTTCAAATATAGGAGTCTTAAAAATCTGATAAATATTTATTGATTTTGAGATAAGCCCTGAGTCAATTCAGAGTATATAACTGCGTTCCTAGAAGGAAGTGAAGGCTTTTTATTTTTTTAATGTGGCCTCCTTATTTAAAAAAATTTTAGAGGTAAGACATTCATTCTCTAGAAGATCCTCTACAAATACAAATATTACATTTCTTCTTCATCACCCTTTAATACTTTGTCATGTTTTATATTTACATATTGCACTAGCCAGCCATGTCCTCCAAATACATATATTTTATTTATTTACTGAAGGAATGAGCTGTCATAAAGGTTATTTTGGATAAGTTAAATAACAAGAAATGTTATAAAAATATCATGGAGTAACAGTGAGAACAAACAAGTAGAATCACTTCAGGGGTGGAACCTATGCAATTAGGAGGGAGTATTTAATCCCAGGAATAGCAAATATTTGCATGTGCATCAGGCTACCCAGCTGTCTCTCTTTCATCATACTATCCTTTGTATAGCAATCTTTGTTCATACATGATAGGTAGCAAGTTAGCAACTGCAAGTTGAGATACGCCTTCCATATTCAAAGCAGGAAGAAAGAGGAAAGGCAGTGCTCAGGCACATCTGATTCATTTTATTGGGGAACAACACTAGTCCTAACTCTCCTTCTCCAAAAAATGTCCCTTTACGTGTCATTTTCCAACACTGTGTCACGCACTTATACTATTCGTTAAAGAAGTTGAGATGGAGAGGATTAATCTCTCCAGTCTTGACCACAGTGGAAGAGAAAGTGAAGCAGGGGGTCAGGAATAGGAAATAGCGAACTCCCATCCTAGAGTATCTACTAGAAAACACAGACACGTAAGAATGATCCTAAATTAAACCACCCAATGTTTAATTTTTCTTCAACCAGGCATTGCCCTGGGAAGTAAGCAAAGATGTTACATGTTTTACAATTGGTGGATGCCTTAGATAATTTCTAGACTGAAACGTTTTGCAAATAAAGAAATTGATCTCTCCAAGGTGGCAAGCTTAGGAATGTAGAATTCAGAACACTGAGTCCTTCTGTTGTTTTAATATATAGTATTTTCTCCCAAGGAAAGAGAAGTGAGAAAGATACTTGGTGCCCATGAGAATGCACCTCACAGACCTCTAGGTTCAGGAAAAGTAACTGAATGAGGACCCTGGCTACTGCATTCTGAGATCCATTCCTGGGTTTGCGCCAAGGCTCCATGTTCCCACAGGCTGCTCTCACTCAGTGACTAAGTACAGCAGCCATAGTAATGCACCTTGATTCCTGGGAGACCCAGTCCTCTGCTAGCTGGCTCTGATTAAATAAAGGACTCTGGATGGCCCTGGTGAACCTTTCTTAATCTGCATAGCAATCCAGAGTGTTGAAAACTTAATCTTCTCATACACTGTCCTTTCCTTGGGGTTAGACTCACAGCATATGATGGCTCTCCCAGCCTTTTCAGCCTCCCTCTCCATTTCTTCTCTCACAGATACTTGCTGTAATAAAATCATTGCACATTTAATCCTGGTTGGTGTTACCTTCTAATAGGACCTGGACTAACACAGATAAATATATATATTTTTTTTATTTTCTAAAATACATAAATTATGGGTATACATACTAAGCTGTTTATGTCTAAGTTTTTTATTTTTAATAAAAAGTTATGGAATAACACACTTTATGTAATGTACACTAATACATTAATTCCTTAAAAACTTTTTTGCTAATTTTTTAAAAAATGTTTCTGTAGAGATGGAGTCTTGCTATATTGCTCAGGTTCATCTCAAATTCCTGGCCTCAAGCAATCCCCCTGCTTCAGCTTTCCAAAGTGCTGGGATTATACACATGAGCCACTGAGCCCAGCTAATTCCTTGAAATTTAATTTCATCCCTTTTTGGTAACATATTAACCATTTTTTCAAAAATAAAATTTCAAGTTTTGGATAATTGTTAATTGTTGTAGCCCTCCCCAACTGAGGTTTTAGTCAACAAAATTAAATTTTAAATGTTGTGCTACTTCATTTTCTTTTATTCCCTTACGTGAGTAGTTATGGTCTTTGAGCCTCTGTGGATGGCTTTCATTTTATCATTATGATAGAAGATTTATTAACAAACAGAAGATGAAAACGACTCTGAAATAATAAAGAAGTATAACTTTCTTCATGGTGTGATAAACAAAAGTAGAGTGACTCATCTTGTATAGTGTTTCTTAAATTCTCATGAAACAAGCTAACATAACCTTAAAGTGTTTGCACTCTTTTTTACCCCAAAAAGCATTTAACTGACTAGCTTTGGATTACTAATAGTAATTCCACCACTTTTGTTAATTTAATTGAAAATATTTTATTTTATACAACATTTTATAATTCTAGATGATTCAGTGTTAAGCTAACTTATATGTAGACAGCTTTCATGTCAATAATGTAGATAATGAACTACAAGCGATTTCTGGTATTTCCCTAAGTCACTGTGGTCTAAAACCTACTGGGATTAAGTACTTAACTATGGCTTTTTTTATAATTAGAGATAATTAAGAGTAGACTGTGACTTATTACTGGTATCATTCATAAAGCCCTAAGTTCTGATTCATCTATTTAGCAATCATGCATTATATTTTATACTCTATATGTTTACAAAAGATTATTTAATGATCTCTGTCATCTATAAACTCAAGCTAGTGAATGACAAAGACAGTTGAATAAATAAAATTCACTGTGATAATTACTGTCTCTATTTGAGCCTTAAAGTGAGAAAAATTCACTCTGCCTCAGTAAGTTGTGAGGCTACGTGGGGAATAATTTTTACCTGGGTTTTGAGAAACGGGCTTGTCAAGAAGAACAGAGGAGATAGAAAATCATCAAGGACCACGTGTGCTAACATTCCACAGACACAAAAGAGCACAGAGAACTCAAAACCTAATCAAAAAACTCACTGTAACAAGATTATAGAGGGGGAGAGGGAGAGGTGTAATTAGAATGGCAAAATGGCCACATTTTGTTAATCCACTCACGAATTGATGAACACTTGGGTTGATTCCACTTCTTTGCTATTGTGAGTTGTACTACAATAAATATTGTAGTGCAGGTGTCTTTATAATAAAATGATTTTTTTTCCTTTGGGTAAAAATACTCAATAGTGAGATTGCTGGAACAAATGGTAGGTCTACTTTTAGTTCTTTGAGGAATCTCCATACCATTTTCCATAGAAGTTGTACTAATTTACATTTCCACTAAAAGTGTATCAGTGTTACTATCTCTCCACATCCACACCAGCATCTATTGTTTTGGGACTTTTTGATAAAAGCCATTCTCACTGGAGTTAGGTGATATCTCATTGTGCTTTTGATTTACATTTCTCTGATTATTAGTGATGTTGAGCATATTTTCATATATCTATTAGCCGTTAGTCTTTCTTCTTCTGAAAAGCTTGTGTTCATGTCTTTTGCCCACTTTTTAATGGGGTTGTTTGATTTTTTTCCTTGCTAATTTGCTTCAGTTCTTTGTTGATTCTCATTATTAGCTCTGTATCAAATATATAGCATGTGAATATTTTCTTCCATTCTGTAGGTTGTCTATTTTCTCTGTTGATGTATACCATGGAGTATTCCTCAGCCATAAAAAAACTGAATTAATACCTTTTGCAACAACTGGGATGGAACTGGTGACCATGTTCCTAAGTGAAATATCTAAAGAATGGAAAAACAAACACCACATGTACCCACTATGAAATTGTGAATCAGTACTCATATGCACAGGTGGAAGCAAAACTCAATGGAAATCAAGCAGGTGGGAGGGGAGAGGAGATGGGATGGGTGAAATTATACCGAACAGGTACAATGTACACTATCTGAGTGATGGGCACACTTACAACTTCGATTCAAGCAGTTCAAAAGCAAACCATGTAACCACAATTCATGTACCCCCATAATATTCTGAATTTTTTTTAAAAAAGAATGGTAAATGGGTCCGATCTAGGAAATCTTTTCATGGCATGTTAAGGAATTTGAAAATATCCTACAGATATTGGGACCTATTTCTATTCCATCAGTGCGAAGAAATAATACAATTAGGCTTTTTAAAAAATAGTGTGTAGTGAGATTTTCTTCAAAGAGCACTGGTGTTTCTCAGAGTGTCCTCACTGAGGCACTATCGTGAGGGAAAAATAGAACGAAGACTGTCAAATGGGCTTGGGTTCAAATACTAGCTTTGTCATAAACTAATTTTGCATCATTGGATTATGTTCTCTAAATCCTAGTTTCACAGTCTGTAAATGTAAATAACAATTTAACGTTTTCACAATGACTGAATGAGATAATTTGAGCATAGCAAACCTTTTCTATAATTCTGAAATCTATCAAGTTTTGAAAACCGAAAGTACTTTTGTACTTTTTCTTCTTCTTTTTTTTTTTTTTTGCTGGTAAGTTTGTTGTAAAATCATCTGTTGGCAAAATTCGATCTGACCTGAAGAAAGGCTATTTGTAGTCCTTTCAGTTCTTATTTATCACACATTGTGTAACATTTATATGTGTGACTTGGGAGTATTGCCAATTACACGGTGTATGCAATATGCTTTCTTTCTAAAATCTGAAATATTCAGAAATGCAAAACAATTGACCCAAAGAGTTCCAGAAAAGTGTCTATAAAGCTGAAAATGCAAATTGCCTGTACAATGTCAACATAGAATGAGCTCTTAATATCAGTTACTGTTAAAATTATCATTATCTAACTCTACAACCTCCTGTTTATAACTGCTATTCAATCTTACCTGACCCAACATGTTGCTCATCATCTATTTAACATTTTTCTGCATGGCAAATCAACCTTGTTTCCAAACTTCAGTTTCTTTTGGATGTTATTTCATTGACTCATATTATTATTCTCCGTTTCTAGATTAGCCTCATCCAACTTCTCAGTCTGAAGTCTTCATTGTAGCCATTGTTGACCACTGATTTTCCAAAATCACAAAACCAAGGAGAGAGTATGTGGCAGATAATATTCAAGAAAAATATGATGAATAAAAGAATAAGACTTAGAATCTAACTCTGAGGTAGATCAAATCTAAAGGGCACAGTAGTCAGAAAAGAAAACTGAGAAGGATGAAGAGGAAATAGAAACATTAGAGTCAAAGAAGTTGACAGAAGAGAAAGATTTGGGAAGAAGTAGTGGTTAAATGTGTCAAGTGTCATAGAAGTACAATCAGATGAGGAATAAAAGACCATTGGATTAAGTTAAGTGCTATGTCGCTATTGACAGATGTGATAAAGTGACAGGAATTATTATAGATTACATTTCCATAATATATGATAGTAGGTGTGCTCAGATAATGAAAGTTACATGTTTCAGAATATATTCCATTGACCCTTGCTCCTGTCAGTTCAGACGTACAAGAACACTTTTTAATTCCAATTCAGAGAAACAAAATGAATAAATCCACATAGAAAAGATGTACAAAACATATATGTAAATATATGGCATATATACATATATATGAAGAAGTAAAGTTAGACTTCTGCAAAGGAAGATTTTTAACTCTTTCTTTAATAAGAAAAAATGTTTTGATGCAACTTTCATAAGGAATAAAGTGATATGTATTACTTGAGTGCATGTTACCAAGCTTGTGCTTAACTCCACAGACTTTTTTTCTCCTTTCATAGTCATTATGAAAGCACGTTTTGAACACAGTGCTCAGGAGAATCACCAAGAACAATAGCAGGCCATGCAAGAATGAGAGATAAACTTATGTTCTATTAAGCAACTAATATGTTGGAGTTGTTTATAACCCATATCATCTTAATTTATACAAGGTTATAGCAGAAAGGAAACCAATAGTTTGTCCTCCCTCCTACCTTAAATTCAACTGTATAATTAACATCAATCCCACATTAAAGGGCTGCTTTTAGATTAGATTAATACTTTGGCTTGCCTTCTTGCCCTCTCTCAATGTTCTAGGAAACAGAGATGTCCCTATCTGCTTACAAAGACAGCCAGTCAGATCTAACCCCTTTTAACTGTGCACTTACTCCACCGTTTCTTTTCTCTAGCCTTCTCTAACGTGGCAATTAAGGATATCTCTTGCAGACATATGGCGAGATATTTTGGTGCATTTCCATCAACCTAGCTGAAATTACAACAGCACATATGCTAACAAATATTTGTACTGAATATATCCAAGTTATATATTTTTCTAAGGCGGAACAATAAAGATAGGGCAAATTAGGTAAAGAAAGAGATGGAGCAAAGCGGACAGGGAAGCTGTGGAAATAATTTTCACCAAATTAGAAGAAGTGGAATGAATTTAAATACACTCACTAACTTACTCACAGATATGTTAACATTTATTATACCTAATGCCCAATATTTCCTTTTTGCATAATTAAAAACTTAGATTAACCCAGGACATCCTTTCATGCTGTTGTTTAAATGTGAATCTCATAGGAAAGAGGAAGAAAGGTTCCTATTTTCTTCCTAGGAAGAAAATAGGAACCACTCTTTGGAATCATAGTATAAACAGTGATCCCATATTATATTTCTTTGTTTAAAAAAGCGGGGGTGATTATTTTTCTCCTTATACTGTAGAATTGGGCCTTCAATGAAAGTAAAAACTCCATAGTTCAAAATGTGTGCTTTTACATGTAATATCAAAGCAATGGCTTTAACGCATTTACAGATAAATAGCAGTAATTTCTCAAAAAAGATATCACAAAAATGATTTCCAACTAAAAGATAAATATTACTATAAACAGTTTTAATATTAATAAATGTTAGTAAATATTTTTGATTTTATTTAAATCTGATGAGCAATTTAGGTCTTACAGTTGCTTCTTTTACAATTTTTTGGATTTGACTAAAGATATACGTACAAGCCTTTCAAACTTTTAAAAAGTTACCCACATTCATGCAAATTCAATCTTAGGGTTTGGTATACTAGTGGTGATACTCTCTAACTGAAAACAAGTCAAGGCTGATATTTCTACATTTATCAAAAGCTCATGGTGTTCTGAAAACCTGAAGGAGGCCTTTGGCATTCACTAGGTGCCCTTCACCTTTCATCACTTCTGGTAGATCTCATGGCAGGAAAAAATCAAATGGGCCCTATTGACGGGGGATGAGGGATAAGGCTTAGATCAGCAGGACAAAAATAGACATACATCTCTACTAAGGATTGTACAGGTATTTATATGTTCCGTAGTTTCTAAGATTTCTTTACTTGGATAATAGTTCAAGTTATATTTTCCTGTACTACATTAGTTATTCATTAGATTGGATTATAAAATGCATTGAAAAAGTTAGCATTCACTCTTTTCAAACTGTATAGAAAACATCACAAAGTTCACAGAAGCCAATTATTCTATTTAAATATGATTTTATAAATCATGGTTATTAAATCAGTCAAATCCATGTGATACTTATTTTCTTTGAGAAGGTGTACTAAATGCTTTAAAAATGACATATTTCCACTTCCGAATTATCCTCATAGGTAGATAATATAATTTTCATCATCCCCACTTTCCAGATGGAATAAAATAGAGTAACTTAGCTACAGAGAGATTTAATTGCTTGTCTATATCAGAAAGATGGTAAGAAATAAGGCGAGATTTGAACCTAGATAGCCTAGCTTTAAATCTCAAGCATTTAACCCCTTGGTATACTGATAATTTATATATTTTGGAATCCAGAATACCTTACCTGCATACTATAATATTACATGCTTGATCATTTTCTGTATATCTCTATTTTTCATTGTTCAATTTATCCGCCTGTACAACTTCCTGCTAAAAAGCAGTTTATTGAAAATTATTTATCTTTATTTGCTCGTTCACGAGGAAGGAAACAAGGCAAGACCAACAGGAGTTGTAAAAAGATGGTCTCTGCTCCCACAAATCTTAGAGTAATTTGTTTCTCTCTCCTCGAAGAACAAAAGCATATATTCTACCGGGGTCAAGCTTAAGAAATGAATATGCAATGCGCTCAAAAGGAACCTGGCCCAGCAGAGCTGTAATAATCTTCTATTTGGTGTAAGTAGCACTAAATGTGCCCTCAAATCAACTCAGTTACGCATGGTGTGGCTCACAGATGGATGTTATTAACCATGTGCGCCATCTGGTAACTTCCTATTTTAGCTAATCATTCTTGTTAAGTAGGTGCTAAGTTTTTACAATTATTATTTTCATCCTAATCTAAATTTGGATGAACTGGGGCAAAGTACCAATTGTCCATTCCTAATTATAGTTCTGTGGCCTGGGTGTGAAACTCAAAGAAAAATATCAGGCATACAGAAGAGGATTGAGTAAATTGGGGAAGGGAGAGGTTATGAGCTCTGAATGTTCAACCCCCAAAACAACTTCCAACACTAAGTCATATGTAAAAAAGAGAAAGAATGTTGTATATCTCATCAATGACTGTGGAACAGTAAATGGAAATTTATAGATTTCAGCTGCTCAGGAATTTTCAAAGTCTACATAAGTATATGCTAATTGTGCTTTGTTTTATGTAAGTGCATATGGGAGGTTGTCTTTGTTTTTTTGACAAATTAAACCTCTTAATTAACTTTAGACTAATTACAAGGAATGACATATTGGAAGAGATATTTTGTGGTTCTTTAATAGCGATGAAGAATCATATAATGAACTATCTAGCTGTTGTTCACACTATTTGGGTAATTCACAGTTTATTTTTTCCCTTGCAATGAATAATAACTACTTTTATGAGCAAATAAGACCCATTTTACAAGACATACAACATCTTGATTTTTAACATCAAGTTATTAATTGTATTAAGCTTGTTTATTCTTGTACATCAAGGCACTAAAGAATACGTTTCTGTACAATAAACAGATACTAGCTGTAGTTCACAAGTTTATAAAAGCTAGCATTTGTGTCTTTTGGTTGTTGTCTTTTCATATATAACAGGGTAGGTTATCTGAAATTGTTTGTCTTATGTCCCATATATATTCTCTTTTATTTCTAATGAATCAAGTTTGAGTTATTCAAAATAGCCTCAAAGGGGATGAGATTGGCTTCATTCTGTACCCTCTTTGTTTCAGTGTTTGTTGTCTAAATACACACAAGATAATACATGCATGGTTTGACTAAGGAATTGAATATTAATTATTGAAATATATAGACACTTACTATAGTCATTATGTTTCATACACTTTTCATCAGGTATGTATTAGATACAGAGTAAGCTACCTGCTGTAACAAATAGCCCTAAAATCTCATTTGTATAACACAGTAAACATCAATTTCTTGCCTACATTCATCCAATCAGGTTTTGGTAGGAAGCCTTTAATAGTCAGGCATCAGGCTACAAGGTGTTCACCATTCAAGAACCTCGGAGTCCTTCACTGTATTCTTTGCTTTCAGCAAACTGATGAGTAATGAAAGACGAAATGGAGATCACCGCCCCCCCCCCCCCGCATTCCACCTAATAAAATTTGTCACATGGCTCTACCTAAATACAAAGGTGGGAAACATAGTATCCCTGTTTTTCCAGAAGTAAAATGTAATAATTTGGTGAAGGGATAGTGCATGTTCTTTATCACATTGTGAGAATCCCCATACTTATCAGTAGTTTGGGCCTTTTTAAATACAGCGTATTTTGTTCAGTTTTTTACTTAAACAGTTTACTGGCAATTGCCTTCTTATCCAGATGATTTTACTTCATTTTGGATGCAGCTTACTTATTACTTCAAGTAGCGTGAATTAGGGCCCTCAACAGAGAGGAATCTAATAATAACCTTCTAATGTCTTCAGGAGTGCTCTTTCTACATGTTCAACAAGCTACAGGTTTGCCTATGCCTTATTTAACAGGAGACAGTACCTTGCTCTGTGTTCAAATAGATTCTGGGTTTTCAAGGGAATGGGATGAGAAAAATCAGTGGTTGGTATCCATCTCATTTGCTATATGGACTACTGACCCTGTAGCAAGCAAAGTTCTTGGAAAGAACTGTTTTATCAGCACTGTTCTAGACGAATACCACATTCAATTTTATCACCTCATTATTATTAGTAATGACCAGAACCATCATGAATGGAACATCCAAGTTTTATAGAGAAATATTTAGAAACATGTTTTTAATGATATGCATAATGTAAAAATCAAGTTTGAGTTCATCTTTCTCTTGCTCCTAGAAGCAACATTAGGCCTCAAGAACTAAGCTGTCTTTTTCCTCTAGAAAAGAAATTAATTTTCTGAACATGTCTAATAAGTCAGACACCAAACAGTTGTTAGTTGTGGAAAAAGAAGTCTTTATAAGAGAGCATTATAAGCACTGAATATCTAAATATAATAAATTTGAATTTGATGCAATTCACATGATTGTATGAGCATCTGATTGTGACAACAGAAGTTCATCAGACCTAGGTTGAACTATCAATACATCTGAATTGAATGAAGATTAACTAGCAACGATTTAATTGCTATATTCCACTGATAAGACCTCTATTGAATTAAGTGGGATATAAAGAAATATAGCTGTTAAAATGAAGAAAAGCAAAATTAAGTACAAACAGCTTCGTAATCTGAGTATAAACTGAATAGCAATATAGTGAATTATAAAAGGTCAAATGACACATGAGTTCAATCACTTGCTAAAACACTGTATCTTAACTCCTGATTGAGGATTAAAACATATCCAACTCCTCACTTCTCTTTCCTTTCAAAAAAACCAAAATTAACACTCATTAAAGCATGTTTTGGCAATCATGTTGCCCACACCGCCAGGCTCTCTAAAATTATTTTAGGCTGTTTTAGTATGCACAGTCTGTTTTGATTGACCTGACCAGTCAAAGTAATCCATTGATTTTTCTCAAAACTCATCCTTGACTACAGTTTTCTTAGACTCCTGCTGCTTCTACTATTTAGATTCAAGTACAAAGAAGAAACATATAGATAGAAGAAACAATTATAGTCTTCTGTGGTATGTATCATTTAATAAGTCACACAGATCATTCCATTGATTTAACAAGAAATGAAAAGAGAATCCTAGAAACCTGATTATCTTTAGCACCAGGATAGCATATCATACCTGCTTCCTGTCAACAAATTGAGTTCCCCACACCCAATACCTGACTGTGGTAAACTTATAGTTCAGTGTTTTCTTAATAGAGATCTGAATTATTTAACATCTAAATTGAAGGATGAGCTAGAAAACATCTAGATACCTTTCAGGAACTGCTATATTTCTTTGACTATCTTCCATCTCTTCCCCAAATCATCCACAGGGACTAATTGTGAGATGATACTAAGACATTAATTATAAACATTGTGCTTATGGTATTAATATCTCTTTAAGCTATCAAGGTATATGTACTCTCACGGAGAAAAAAAATCTCCTTTAGAATAAAATTTTTCTAGTGTTAAAACAGTCAGTGTAAAATCCCCTAAATCTGTATTGCTACAGATTTTCACAAGAGAGATAGAATTTAAAAATGTATAAAATAAGAAAATTAAATTTTAAGATCTAATTTACATAAAGTGCGAACAAAGGTTAAACATGTAGTTGCAGTCTCTACTCTGTGAAAATTACATATGAAGGAAGCTTGAAAACTCAAGAGCACAAAAAAATAAAAGTGAAAATAGTTTAACTTGAGTGGGTCTTTAAGTGTACACATTAAGCAGTAACTTAGGTAACAAGATTGAAGGATCTAGAAAATATACCCTGATCAAAATTTCCTTGTCCCTGCAAGAACAGGTGCTCTTACATATTTATTCTGAGTTGCTCTACTAGGCACTTTTTCTTAATTAGAATAGGAATTTATAGCCCCAAACTCAAGCTAGCTCTCAGAATTTGACATTTCCACACATCCTTGACTACACTTTCCTTAGACTCCTGCTGCTTCTAATATTGGGAGTAAAAATGGGAGTCAGAACTGGTTGCTGGGTGGGAACATGCTAAGAGTCAGAAGATAATAACCAAAATATGCAGGAGAACACCAGAAACTACTTCTCAATTTGCATTATGACTATATCCTCAATCTTACTCAGACAGACATTATGGTTATTTTTATGCCTCACAGTTTAAATTAAAATAATAGAAACACATTAACATGCTTATGCTTTGCATAATACGTACATTTAAAAGCATGGATCTTCTTTAGCTCCACCTTCTTTCCCTGTCGTGAAACATCTAGAAGGAACTCTGTCTGCCAAGACAAAGTGAAATTGCCCTCCTACTTTAATTTAGAATTTACTTAAAGAGTATATCTTTGGTATTTCTTTAATACAAACCTTTTTTCAAATGGTCCCTTTCTGTAAAATACTAATAGTACTAGGAATAAAAACAATAATTAAGTGCTTATTCTTACAAGTGCCTATAAAGCAATACTGCAACATGCTTGAAGCTCTGACTCGGTGGGGGGAAGGGCAATATACGTAACCTTAACACTGTTACCCCCATAATATGCTGAAATAATAAAAAAAAAAGATCAACAGCTAAGAGAAATATATTAAGAAAGAATGCCAAGAAAAAAAAAACTGTATATAACCAAATGTTTTTCACTGCCCAGGTTGTAAATGAGAATAAGTCTTTTTAAGACACTTTCTTTTGTTCAGCCATTCCCTTGGAAAACAACTTCTAGGCAATCTACAGAGGCACTAGGACTATTAAGAACTATTGATTGGTTTAACTTTGTGTACAGTCAACAAGGAGGTTGATTGACTTCTAAGACACGTAGGTTAATGATTGTCTGTGAAACAGGTAATGCTTAACGTCACAATAGCAACCTCAAATTGACATTGAGAAAGTTTGGATTGTTGAGTTCATTGTCAAATAAATTATTAATTATAGTGTCTAAGTAGATCATAGTTCTATTTATGACCTCTTTCCTAATTATCCTTATACATTTGTTTAAAAAGTCCCCAAGAAGAGCCATGAAGAATCCTATCATTACAAAGTTAAATGTATCCTTCTTGTTGAGCCAATTTGTATTGAATTACTACAAGATATGGGTAGTGAAAGTTTGTTATAAGCAGAAATTCAATATTCATGCAAAACAACTTAACCTTTGCTGTCTGGAGCTTCTTCATAGAACAAGAGTGGAATGGGTAGAGACTATCCTCAGTTCCTTGAAATTAAATATACTAAGTGAATTTCCATGTGTTAATATAGGGCTGTTGTAGCAAGTGGAAGAAATATACATCTTCCTGTGGCAATTGAATAACTGTAGTAATTTTATGCCACTAAGCAGACTCAGATACAGAAATGGCAGTACAAACGTGTCAATGGTAGTCTAAATGCATCAGCAGACAAAAGTACTGACAGTTTGATTGTTGAAGGAATATTTTCACACCTTTGCAAACGAAAAAAATGATAGTGAGATTAAAATTGAAAAAAAAAATTCTGGCCCAGAGTCTTGTGTGATAGCAATAAAACATGTTAATTTCTTGACAAGCTGAAAATGTAGGAGAGAAACCCTTTTACTTGCAGTTGAAACTGAACCTGTTTCAAAACTGGAGAAGGAATTCAAATTTATAAATACTTTCAGAAATGTCTGCTTGCTCAGGCTATTTCAAGATATTTTTTTCAAGGTAATGAAAAAGGCAAAGTGATATACATCTAAGTTTTTGTGTTAAGAAAAAATAGACAAATTTTATATGGAAAACATTTTCTTTTAAAAGAGAGATCTAAGAAAACCCTAAAAAAATATTTTATCATAATCAAAAGGCACATATTTTCCAGTGTCTTCTTTACCATAAAAAATGAGATTTTCAGACTGGGCATATTCATTTATGTAATTGTGGAAATAAGTTTAGAAAATATTGTTAGGATCCTGACCTAAAGGTAGAAACTCTAAAATTCCTCTTATGGTAATTATATCTGTATAAGAATTACGTACCTCAAAAATCATTGGCAATTGCAAAGTATCATTAATTTTTTTATAGTTTGGCAAAAGAAAATTTTAAAGTCAAATGTTAAATAAAAGTAAAAAAGACAAAGAAACAGTATGATTCATGAGCTTCATTCTCTAAAGCCATTATAATTGAATCATTGTGCCCCCCTTATTCTGTTGAGATTATAATGGCTCCATACACTGTAAGCAGAAGAGACTAATAATAGCATCCATCCTCATAAGCATGCCATTAAGGAAGAGGATGACAGCAGGAGCAAGAGGAGAAACAACACTATGCGTAAATCACTCTGACCTAGAAGACTGAAGGAATTACAAAAAGAAACCGTGAAAACACAACTAGCTGCAATCTCCGAAGATGTACTGGGGTGGCTTAACTATAAGAGAGGCATGGCTCTAACACAATGTAATACAGCCAGGAGACATCTAAAAGATTTCAGAGGGAGAAAAAGCTAGATATTCATTATTAGTAAGACTATCAGTTGGATAACAACCCTTATTAGGGTTCTTGCTGATAAGACCTAATAACTCAAATTATAGACTTCATTTCCACTTAGATAATACTATGACATAATTGATCACATCTAGAAGACATTGTACTGCATTTTTGCATTACTAGCAAAATTGGACTGACCAGTAAGCTCTAGTATTTAGTGGTATTGATGATGTCAAATCTTAGTTGTCAGTAACGATGGAGTAATTATGTTATCAAAGGACCACAGATTGTACCTATAACCTTTATGTACCTCCTCAATCCTGTCCCAAACATTATTTTATTGACTTTTCTCACTCAAGTCATTTATTTTGTAAATGTTCACATCGGTGATAAAGGTCAACCTGGCAGACTAAGTGGAAAGTCAACATCTCAAATAATCTCTTAAGATTCAAAATACAATTAATTTGCTAAAATGTAATATTTGAAGATAATTATAAATTGCTACAATCAAAAAGATGTGGAAAAGAACTGATGCCTTCTTTTTGATGGTTTAAGGCAGAGATCAACAAACTTTTTCTCTAAAGGATCAGATAGTAATTTCTAGTTTTGTAGGCCATATGGTCTCTGCCGGAGCTACTCGGGTCTGTGAAAGCAGCCACAGACAATAGATAAATGAAAGAAGAGGGCTATTTTCCAAAAAGTCTTTGCTTATAGAAACGAGCATTGGGCCAGAGCCATAATTTATCCACCAATGATTTAGGAAAACCTGAAGGTAAAATAATAGCTTAACTTTAATTTTGGAATCAAATTTAAAAAGTGTAAATTTTTCCTCTACATCATATGCTGCCTTTCCTCTCACAATAACATAAAGGAAGAGTATTCTGGCTGAAATATTTTTAAGTCCTTCTATTATTTTTTCTACTTTTACTTAACTAGAACATAAATTTTTAGCCCAAAACTCAAAATCCATAATATTTAATAAAAATGTGAGGCTGTGAAGCTAAAAAAATACACAAGGATTAAAGTGTTTAGGAATTAAACATACAGTATAAGTTGTACACTATTGTTCAGTTGCATCCAGACGTATTTATTACCATAGCTGGAAGCCACTTAAGTTGAAGATATTATATTTACAAATATCACCACAGGTATATTTTTTCACTAGAATATGTGTTAGTTATTTAAACCCTTTCTGGCTCTATACACTAGTTCATATTGCAATGTTGCTGTTTCGGTCAGATTGTCAAGAAGTATATGTCTGGAAGTCACTTTCTCAGATAAGAAGCTATAATTTACTTACTAATTTTTAATGATTCTAAATTAAAATGGTCACTCATTCAGAATGATTTTTTTAAAAAATTGGATTCTGGATTTAACAGCCTAACAATATTAATTTTTATTTCTATTTATTTTTAAGAGAAGTACCCTTCACTCTTTTGAGACGCAAAGTACTTTCCTGTGTATCAGAATTTTCTGGTGCTTCACAGTAAATAAAAATTGTCATTCAATTAATAAAAAGTGTAAAGAAGCATAAAATTGTAAAAGTTACCACATAATGCATGATTCCCCCAATTTCTTCTTGTGCTCTCTTGCAGAATTTAGAATGATGAGCTGTTTATTTTCTTCAAGTCACTTTTGGAGACTTTTGTTGGTATTTTAACCTATGCATCATTTTTCCTGGTTATTCATTCTCAGCAGTTAAAGTTCGATAGAAAATGTATTCTTTGTCTAACTTCTGGTGATGTAGTTCTGTGCTTAGGCAGCACTGTCACTTTTCTTTATGGTATTTGTAGGTAATGGAAGCAATTTTGTAAATGTATCTCTTGTACTAAGGCTCCCTTCCTGAAAAGAGGAAATTTAGTTC
This sequence comes from Lepilemur ruficaudatus, assembly GCA_963574885.1. Classification (NCBI taxonomy): domain Eukaryota; kingdom Metazoa; phylum Chordata; class Mammalia; order Primates; family Lepilemuridae; genus Lepilemur; species Lepilemur ruficaudatus. The sequence goes on from CAUYRT010048447.1 coordinate 24,696, forward strand.
TATAATTCCTAGAGTTTTCTGAAGGCTTAAGGCAGAGTAGTGGGGTAACAGTGGTGGTAGAGTTATCCATTGCCCAAAACATCTCTTTAAATACAATTTTCATGAGCATATTTATGTTAGAAAAGCATGAAGGTGAACATATATAGAATATATACACCATAAACAAGCTGATTTTATTTCAGATTTTGTTTTCTGCCAACTTATACAGTAAAACTGAAAATATGTTTCAGCCAACTGATTTGAAGTTAAAAGGAATTGTTATGATGATATCCTGCATGATAAAGCAGGCATTAAGACATATTGCAGTTTCATACTAACAGGGAATTTGAGCCCCAACATAGCAGTTTAATTTTTAGTTAACTACGTTTTTAGTAGCTGTCCAATTCCAGTTTGTCCCTATAATTTGCTATCCCAGTTTCCCCTTAAAATATAAAATTTCTCAGATTTGGCAAACTATTGATTCTTGTGTGAAGTATCATAACCTTGGATATTCTCATTCAGTTTTTGCTTGGGTATCTGAAGTACCTGGAGAAGAGAAGCCAATAGATATGTTTCCTCATTGAAATGCATAATATAATTAAATCTAAAAGTTAATTAACCCAGCCCAGCCCACCACTGAGAGCTGGCAGCCACAGTTTGTGAGCTTCCTGCCCTGTCCTCAGGCATTTCATGAGATCATGAGCTGGCAGCTTAGATAGACCGGCCAGAACGGTGTTCTCCCAGATATGAGAGTGGTGCAGGGAGACACAAGGGAGAGATCTCAGTCCCAAAGATGGGTGGCAAGGAAACCCTTAAGGACATATCCAACGGGAGAGTGTGGAGGGACGCTGAGGAAGGGGAATTTGTGAGTGTGACCAGATTCAGAGAGAAGCAGATAATAAATTAGATGTGTCAGGATAATAAGTGAGGAAACTTAGGTGCAGTTCTAGGACCGAGTCTAATACCCAGATAAACATAAACACACACACACACTCTTATATGCATATATTACACAGACATATATGCCTTAAAGCCTTCTCTTTGAAGGAAAGAAAGTATTTTGCATAGACGTTTAGGCTTGAACAAGTATTTAAAAATGGATTTAGCATTATTAGGCATCTACCCAAAAGAGCACAAGACATTCTATGATAAAGACATCTGCACCCGAATGTTTATGGCAGCACAATTCACTATTGCTAGGTCATGGAAACAACCCAAGTGCCCGTCAATGCATGAGTGGATTGTTAAAATCT
>CAUYRT010048448.1:0-58179 GCA_963574885.1 Lepilemur ruficaudatus
TTTATAAAACGATTTTCTTTTCTTTTTCTTTCTTTCTTTTTTTTTTTTTTTTTTGGAGACAGAATTTCACTCTATTGCTTGGGCTAGAGTGCCATGGCATCAGCTTAGCTCACAGCAACCTCAAACTCCTGGCCTCAAGCACTCCTTCTGCCTCAGCCTCCTGAGTAGCTGGGACTACAGGCATGTGCCACCATGCCTGGCTAATTTTTTCTGTATATTTTCAGTTGTCCAGCTAATTTCTTTCTATTTTTTAATTTTTAGTAGAGACAGGGTCTCACTCTTGCTCAGGCTGGTCTCGAACTCCTGGGCTCAAACGATCCTCCTGCCTCGACCTTCCAGAGTGCTAGGATTACAGGCGTGAGCCCCTACACCAGGCCTAAAGTAGGATCTTTAACAAGTCACTTCATTATTATTCTAGGACAATAGACTTTTTAGAATTTTGAACCTAGAAGGGACCTTAAAGAACTGATCCAACTTCCTTATTTTAATGATGAGGAAATAGCAGAGAGGAGAGGTCAAAGTGATTTGCTGACTATAGTCAACATTCATAGCGTGACATTTACCTAAAACTTTTATTACTTAAATTATTCCCTGATTCAGATAGGCCTCCCCTGTAATTGATTGGAATTCATGAGCCTTTCTCTGTGAACATCACCCTTTTAATGAAGAGACATTGTAAGAAATAAAGCAAACAACCTACCACACCAGTGTTTGGAAGCAAAGTTTCTATTCAGGTCTGTTCCGATGCAACGATTGTTGGCATGGTAAGAACGGTTCTTTCTCCACATCCGATCCTACACAAACAAATCACAAACAGATAACCAGCGTGGCCGCCTTTGGGACTCAAGGAAAGACATGACTTTTAAAGTCTAAGCAGGCGGGGTTGCATTTCTCTCCTTGGACCCTATTGCTTCTATGGCTTCAGCCCACTGCTGCCTTCTCAGTGCCCTTCCTGCTCCCCCCAACATTATATTTCACAGAACTACAAAACAAAACAATCCTTTTGCACGGCCCACATGTCTATCCAGGTCTCAGTCACATCCACTCAAACTACCTTAGTTTGAACCAAATGAAATAGTAATATTTGATCAATTTTTACCTACACGAATAAAAATTTCATTTGGTTCCACTAGGCTGCTTATGGGCCTTCTTGTTTAGTCTTGTTTAGTCTTTTAAATTAATTTTATGCACAGGGTCATTTTGAGCTCCTTGGAAGAAAAGCAAAACGACTTTGTGTCTCAACTCAACATCAGGAGTCATGAGTTTCAGTGCTCTCTTTAGATTGAATTCAATGCTCTTGTCTCAAACCTAGGGGAGGTGGAGATGTGACGACACCCTAGCCTGGTGGCTCCTTTAGTTGTACTGACTCAACTCCGGTTTCTAAATATAACACAAGTTCTCCATTGGGTTCTTGGGGGTAAACTGGGAAGTTTGATCATGTAAACAGTTGCACAGACTTCGTTTAAGTTCTGAGGTGGGGATGATGTAGCACCCTTTTCCCTCCTCCCATCAACCCTCTGCCAAGCCTCCCAGCCTGCTCCCACCCCCAAGCCTGTCTGTGGTATGGTAGCAATAGTAGCCCTGGGAAAATCAAGTTCTCAGACTGCAGGAACTAATTGGTACAGATACAAAGGACAATATCCTTCGGGCAGTTGGAATATCTAAACGGTGACTGAATTCCACTGTGGCTCAGGCTACATAAATTTACTGTAATATCAATTTATAGATGGGGCCATTTGTTGAATACTAAATTGGGATTAGGCATTATGCTAGGTGATTATCATTTACTTAGTTTGGCATTTGCCCACCCCCACCCACAGACTTTTTAGTTACAGTATTCCTTTCACCAGAGATGACCTTTTTACCAATCTCCCTCACCATTTCCACTTCTTCTGCATAAATTACCTTCTATATGACATAAACTCTGTATAATCCCTTATGTTTCCAATCATTCCAACTATTCTCATCCTCCTTAGTATTTATATGTGCTACTCAAGTGGGTTTTCTAAATTTATATATACTCAGTTATGTTTTTATGGGCCCCTTAGTAGATTAGAAAGGACTGTACTTCATATTGCTTGTAATTTTACATGAATCATTATGTTGATGGACTAGAAAATACAGAAGATAGAAGAACATGTTGATCTACAACATGAAAATGCAGTTAGAAAACCCCAATAGCAGGAAACTCTTTTTTTGACAAATAAATTGCAAGGAAAAAAAAAGAGAGAGAGAAAGAGCAAAGACGGAGGGGGAATCCATGGATTAAAATAGAATTAAAAGACATATAAATCAATCACAATGTATATGGGTAAAGTAGAAGTGGGTAGAGACTGCAGATGAACTGGGCACGGTGGCTCACGCTTGTAATCCTAGCATTCTGGGAGGCCGAAGCCGGAAGATCACTTGAGCTCAGGAGTTTGAGACCAGCCAGAGCAAGATCGAGACCCCGTCTCTACTAAAAATAGAAAAGTTAGCCGGGTGTCGTGGCGCATGCCTGTAGTCCCAGCTACTTGGGAGGCTGAGGCAGGAGGATACCTTGAGCCCAGGAGTTTGAGGTTGCTGTGAACTATGATGACACCACTGCCGTCTACCCAGGGCAATACCCAGGGCGACAGAGTGAGACTCTGCCTCAAAAAAATAAAAGAATACAGATGAAACAAGATTGGCCATGAGTTAATTATCTTTGAAGTTCTGGGATGGTTATACAGGAGTTTATGATACAATTATGTCTACTTTTACATGTGTTTTAAATTTTCCATAATAAATGTTTTAAAAAACTTTATAATAAAACCATTGTGCCAAGACCTAGAATTCTGTGAATAATTCAGTCTGTATATCCCATATTCCCAAAGGGAGCATGTTTTGTTTTCTTTGCCTTTCGCTTACCTTTTTCCATGAGTAGTCATAACCATCCACGTTAACCAGAGGCATAACGTAGAAATCCACGTTCTTCAGAAGATTGGCATACGTCTCATCTATGCCATACAAATAAATTACCTGCAAATTAAACCAAGTATGTTCAATTACATCTAAGTTCTTCTTAGTCTATTTCTTTTCTTTTTTTTTTTAAGTCATTTGGCATGTTGCAAAGATTTGCAAAGTTATCTTTCAGGAAGAATATGAATTCCTCAAAAGGACTGAACTTAGGGTACTCTGCTACGGAATGGTGATAAATGCTTTGCACATGGTACTAACAGTCTTCTTATTTAGTGGAGGCAGAAAATAGAACCGTAAACCTTGATACTTCCAGCAACAAACAAAAATAACTCTTTATTAAAGTCACGAAGCCCACTACAAAGATTTAAGGAAAGAAAAACCTACACTTACTTTAGCTCCTTTTTAAATAATCCATATTGATCAGAGCTTAAACTAAACTTGTCTTATCCCCAGACATGATTAGATGGTATTTTCTACATTGTCCTTAGAACTTGTTGTGGAGCTCAAGTTTTGCTAGAATTGAGTACATTTCCCATGCATCTGGTCTTTTAGCTTTAAAATCAGTGGTAGATTTTCCTAGGTAATGGCTATGAGTTCCTAACAGATATCATCTGAAACTTGTTCCTCTCTTCTTTAGAGTCATACATGGTTTAGGAGTACATATTTCCACATGATCCAATGGTATCCAAATTCTGGTGACTGACAAGTTCACCCCCAAATGATCAAATATACAGCCAGGAAAACCACAAAGACAAATTTTAGCTGGTTAAATCATTTTATGCAGGACTAAGTTTTGATTTAAAATCTTCATTTGTGTCAACATTGCTACATTTAAATTAAATTAAATACCTAATTTAGTTTACAATTCTTACCTTAAACTTTACTCAAAAGACATTGCTAAGAAGTGTTTTCTTATTGACAAAAGAAAAATAAGTCTTTTAAATGCTATCTTAACTAAAGCAAAAACTTTACCATTTTACCTTTAATTTTTAAAATATTATATCCATATTTCCCTAGAACAATCATGAGTCATATTAAAATTCTTTGCTCTGAATAAACACTTATGACATTTGAGAGAAAGGAAAGAAAAAATACAAGTCATTTTTAATCTGCTATAGGTCAGAAATGAAAGCTTAATGAAAAGAAAGCAAAATGTATAGAGCGAGAGAAGCCATCTTTTAAATATTAATAATTGAACAACCAGTTAAATACATTTTTATGCTAAAAATTTGTAAACTTATGTTGGCATCATTTTTCAGTAATAATGTAGCATTCATTATTAGAAAAATATTAGAAGAGCCTATTACTTTCAAAATAATAAAACATTCATCATTTTCATTTCTACAATGTTGGCTGAACTTTTAATAGATGTGGCATGGTGGGTTTCTTTATCTGCTTTGTATCTCTTATTTCTTTCCTACCTTTACCTCTGGTTGGATGGAAGTCTTTCTGAAAAAATTTAGGCTCTGACAGATGATGAATGTTAGCCCCAGAATTTCTTCATCTATTATAATAGGTAGGACTCCAGACAGAAGGGGTGACTGAGGGTTGAAATACAGTCCGTGCTCTGTGTGCCAACCTCCACCTTCACGTGTGGCTGCAGCTGCAATCCCAGAGGAGGGTGCCTCTTTTTGCTTTAACAGCTTTATTGAGATATAATTTACATACCAGAAAATTCACCATTTTAAAGTGTGACATTCACCAGTCTTTAGTATAGTCACAAAGTTGTGCAACCATCACCACTGTCCGTTTTCATCACAAACCCCGCCCCCCATTCCCATTAGAAGTCACTCCCAATCCCCTCCCTCCACTTCCCCAAGGCTCTGGCAACCACTAATCAACCTTCTGTCTCTGTGGACTTGCCCATTCTGGACATTTCATAGAACAGAATCATAAAATATGTGGCTTTTTGTGTTTGGCTTCTTTCACTTAGTATAATATTTTCAAGATTCATCTATGGTGTAGCATGAATCAATTTCACTGCAGAATGATATCCCATTGCATGGATATACCATATTTTGTTTTTCCACTCATAAATTGATGAACATTTAGGTTGTTTTCACTTTTTTACTATAATAAATAATGTTGCCTTGGCTATGTACCTAGGAGCAGAATTGCTGGGTAATATGGTAACATTATGCTTACTCTTTTGAGAAACTTCTAAACTGTTTCCAAAATACCTGAAGGAATTGTGCCTGACACACAAAAGACAATAAATAAACATTTGTTGAAGGTGTGATTTACCAACAAGGCAAGTAATGTAATTGAAATCAACAGATGGTCCCCAACTCATAATGGTTGGACTTACGATTTTTTGACTTTATGGTGGTACAGAAGTGATACCCATTCAGTAGAAACTATACTTTGAGTACCCATACAGCCATTCTGTTTTTCTCTTTCAGTACAGTATACAATAAATTATATGGGATATTCAACAATTTATTAGAAAGTAGGCTTTGTGTTAGATGATTTTGCCCAACTGTAGGCTAATGTAAGTTCTAAGCAGGGTAAAAAGTAGGCTAGGCTAAGCTATGATGTTAGGTTAGATTAGATGTATTAAATGCACTTTTGACTTACAATATTTTCAACTTATGATGGGTTTATTGGGACATAACCCCATTATAAATTGAGAAGCATCTGAATAAAAGAAAAAGAAGAAAGATGAGGATAGAGGGTGAGGGAAGAGAGTGCAGGAATGAGGGAGGGAGGAGAGAGTGGGAGAGAAGGACTTGACTGATTCCTATCAGCTGGGCCTGTGGCCAAGGATTGTCCAGCTCTTCCCCTCTCTTGCAGAGGGTGCACTAAAGCTTTGTCTTTAATATGGTCCTAAACAACAACAATTCCTACCTAGAAATTAACCAATAACCATTTGACAGAGAATGAATGACACTATGGAAGATCCTAAAGTAAAATGTCACTCTCATTACTGTTAGAAATACAGCAAGAACTGTTTTCACTTCAATCTCTCTGTATGTATGTATGTATAATTCAGACCTTACCCAGCAGCAATAAAATATTTAGCCTAACAGTAGGTACTGTTCAGGTTCTCTCTGGACCCAAGTTGTCTTTCAGCCTAAACCTGCAGCATTAAGTTGCAAATTCCACAAGGGGGTGTTGAGCACCAATTACGTGGACCAAAAACAATAAACTGGGTTATGGGGAACAAAAAAATTACTTTAGAGGTGGTTTTTGCCCTCAAAAAGCTAACACAAGTGGTAAATTGAAAAGGAAAGAGCAGCGATTCAACCTTACAAGTATGTTAGTAAATACCAGCAGGATATACAAGGTGGTTCAGCAAAAGGGTGGTTAATTCTGTGAGATGTTTAGGCAGGTCTCTTGAAGGGCAGGTCAAGGAAGCAAGAAATTGAGGTTCAGGTAAGTTTGGGATGGGACCAATCCAGTTAGTGAAGAAAGAGTGTCCTGTAAATAGACTGATAAATAAGAAGAAAGTAGGTTTGTACAGGGACTGAGAAACTACTAAAGTAGGGGAGAAAAAAACAAAATCAAAAAACACTGTCATAGTAGGTGTGAGGAATGAGAGAAGTAGAAGAAGAAATGAAGAAATCAGGTTGTTAGGCTTCTTCTTTCCTTCCTTGCTGCTGTCCATAGCCATATCCTGGATCTAAAAATCAGGGAAAATATTATTTCTCAGATCCAGAGGATGGCCATAGGAAAATGCTAAAGTGGAGCTGAGGTGAGGTTGAGTAGATCAGAGTTTAAGAAACTGTGAAGATGTGTTGTTAGGTGACTCTCGCGTGTGGATTTCACTCTGAATGATGGCAAGAGTTGGAAGGGAATAAAGAATCATGTCCCAGGGACCAGGAAATTATTTGGAGGTCAACGTATGACAGCAATAAGAAAAGGTAAGAGTGCAACCAGGTTAGACAAGTTTCAGAGAAGAAGGAGAGCAGTGGCAGTGTCAGGACAGAAGAATGCGGATCTGCTCCTCCTGGTCTCTCAGCACGTGATGACGTGAAAGACGGAACAGCCCATCTACTTGATGGAGCTACCGTGAAGCAGTGTCCTTAGCAAGTCACCTGTCAGCTAAGGTGAGGAGCAGCAGAGAGAAAGAACTCCACAAAGGCCCCGAGGTTGCAGAGTTAAATTGTACAATTAGACGAGAAGCCTCCAGGACAGAGGTACAAACGGAGGTTAGCAGAGAGAAAAGCCAGTTTAACAGAAAAAGCACAGGTTGTGATGGTTAACAAATATTCACTGGGCTGCTACAATGTGGCAGAACCTGTGCTGGGTTTTGGCTGTGGGGATGCAGTCATGCACGAGTCAGTCACAGCCCCTGCCTTTGCAGAAATAGAAGGGATCTGAATTTGGCCTCCTGAGAGACCATGAATGAGAGGCATAGAAAGAAATGACCAGCCTCAAGCTTCCCAAAGTGAAGTGTTATGGATTTCCCTTACTGGGACTGAAACTTAAGATTTTTGAAATCCTTACTGAATTATAAAAGGGAGTGAGAGACTGAAAAAGTTAAGATCTCAATTTGGGTTTGGGTGCTGGGTACTTCACTTTTTAAACATAACATCTACTTACACAATTTTTTTTAGAGTTAAGCATTTTTTTTACTTTTCCTCCTGTAGTGGTTTGAACCATTATGAAAGTCAGATGATCTGGATTCGTCTTAAGCAGGCAAGAGTGGAGCTTCTTAAATGTTCACTAAAAAGAGCTTATTGATTATGTTCATTCGGGCTACACAAATTGGGTTTACATCAGCAGAATACTCAAGTATAAGATCCTTAAGCTGTATCTTGCTCCCCATTGTATTTCCAGAGTCTGGAACCTCAGAGGCTATTTACAAATATTTGTGGAATAAATAATCTTCTGAATATTCAATAAGTGGGAGGAGTAGAAGATAGGATGTGTAATAAGAGGGAAGAGGTATCACATTGAGAAGGGTAGAAATTAGGGACAACCTCACCAATATAAATTAGGTCATTATGAATTGAAGTTTCTTTCTGTCCGTTTTCAAGTTCAGTAATGGAATGGGAAATAAATACTCTTTCTCTCCCACTTTATGACTTTCTCTCTCCACCAACTGCTGCTCCCTTCACTACCTAAAATAATCAAACTATCCAACTTGGGGAAGGTTCCAGATCATCAAGTGACTGGGATGTGTTAAGAGTCTAGTCACTGGGAGCCATGCTCATTTAATGAAGATAGTGCCAGTATCTTGGGATTGGGAACCTTCCAGTAGACCCAGGGAGGCTGCAGCTCTCATCAGTGAGGAAGGGAAGAGGCAGGAAAATAAAGATAAGAAGGAATGTTGTATTTGTCAAGACCTAGCAAAGGCAGAAATAGTTTTATCTTGATATACCACATTTATTAAGAAAGATCTAAGTTGCAATCTCTTAATTTCCTAATGCATCTGTTTTGTGTTGTTGTGTGTTTGTGAATACAGAGATTGCAATAACCATTATCAGAAGGACACATGTTTTGAGTTATTTTTTTCTGTGGCAATGGCTCTTTGTATAAGTCAATGTAGAGAACATATATGCCCATTTTATAGGATCTGAACCATAATTTTTACTGTTTTCATTCATTATCGAGGTTTGCAGTCATTATATTTTTTATTTTTATGACTGTTTATCTTATATATAGCATTTTGATGCAAAAACCTTCTTCAATGACAAAACCCCCATATGGGAAGACACGGTAAGCTCTATGGTGGTGTGCTTTATATTCAACGTGCAGAGGAAGAATATGGCAAAAAATGTCTGGATAATTAAAAACAAAAGAACAGGAAATTAATTGGGAGCCAAATCTGGTAATTCCTTCAGTCCTTTCTTCTACACAGTAAACATATTACAATCAGCATATAATTTCTTAATTGTTTGCCAATGTTTAACCCCAGACAGAATTGTACAAAGGAAAAGACCTACAAGATTTAAGGTGGCCTACATGCTTGTAGTCATGTTCTCAAACTTAAGTCACCCCCAGAAACTTGTGAAGATTGTAGATTCCTAAACTTCACCTTCAGAGATTTTGAGTCAATAATTTTAGGATATGATCTGGGAAAATGCATCTTAGTAAACAGCTCAGTGGATTCTGACACAGGTGATTTTGGGTCCCATTTTAAGAAACGTGGGCTTAAGGGAATGTGGATACTTACTTTGTCTACGAACCACAAGCAGAAAGCAGGAGAGATCCATTCTCTGGCATGGATTCCACAGTCAATCCATATGGCATTTTTGGCATTTTGTCCTTTTCCAGAAATCTACTCAAAGAAAACCGAACAACAGCAAGAATAGTAACAATAAGCCTCAAGATAATAACTTTCATTTTATATAGTGCTTATCTTTAATACTTCCAACAAATCTCTGCTGTACACATTGTTCTCTGTATGCCTTTGAGAATTCTCAAGGGGAATCTAAACACTGGTGAGATTAAGGGACACTAGTTAACATCATAAAGCCCGGTGTGAGTCAGGACTGAGGTTTGAAGCCAGGACACCTGATTTAAAGCTCTTTTTATCCTCCCCCAAGTACCCAGTCGCACCGGAGCTGCATGTGGAAGTTTAGAAGTAGAAACCAGAGGACTAGTGCTTCAAGGCCATATCTTCATGCTTCAGTTAGAGGTACATGGGCATGTACTGGGTGGACAGCCTTCTGTGGAAGGTGTGGAGACACACCAGGAGCAGAAATTCCCTCACCATTTTCCCCACACTGCATGCTTTTTATCTGTAGGCTATTTCCTCATTTCACACAAAAAGAAGCACACATTTAACTTTTCACAAACTGATTACCAGCAGATCCAGGGACAGAGGCCTTGTTCACAATATGGGGGGCTACTACAAGCTGGTAACTCTTTGTAATAAGAATTTTCAACATTTCCTCAATGACAGTCTTTGATGTCTTTAGAAGAATTATCAAAAACATCTCCAAAATTGATCATAATTTATTTGCTTTTAAAAATTAGTTACAACACAATTTTAGGGGATAGAGGGAAGGGGGGAGGGAGAGGAGAGTTATAAAATCAAACAAATGTGTAGACTTGCAATTTCAAGACAAGAAATATTTAGATTGCCATCTGCACCACTCCAGGAGGATTTATCATAACTTGTAGCTAGCATTATTCAACAAGAAAATAAGTAAGAAAGTCAAATGGCATTGGCCACTAATAATCAAATTGTACTGTCCAAGAGAACTACCTAGCTGATTTAATATGCCCAATGTAAAGAAAATCCTAAATTGTATTAGTTGCCTTACTGGATCTTTCTAACTGCTGAGAGAACTCTCTTGGCACTGGTTCTGACATTGGAAAGATGGCTAAACCCCAGAGACTCACATTATAACACATCCTTGGTCAAGTAACAGTAGGACTATAGCATCCAGGATGCATGATTTTCCAATGTGTGCACCCAGGTTCCAGACACATGTACATAATCGAAAGCAAATGTCATGAGTGGATATAGTATGATTACATGGATCCAATCTGATTGACCAACTTAACAACCACCAGTGGGACCCAACATTTCATATGTCTGCCTTGAATTTGTACTACAAGTTCTTGTCAGGGACAGAATAAAATTGAGAAATTCTGGTCAGGCACAGTAGCTCACACCTATACTCGTGGCACTTGGGTAGGCTGAGGTGGGAGAATCTCTTGAGCTCAGGAGTTTGAGCCCAGCATGAGCAAGAGTGAGACCCTGTCTCTACTAAAAATGGAAAAATCAGCTGAGTGTCATGGTGCACACCTGTAGTCCCAGCTACTCAGGAGGCTGAGGCAGGAGGATGGCTCGAGGCAGGAGTTTGGGGTTGCAGTGAGCTACAATGACATCACTGCACTCTACTAAGGGTGATAGAGTGAGATTCTGCTTAGAAAAAAACAAAACTGAGAAATTCTGACTCAAAGTCTATCTTTGGATGACTGAAAAGGATCATCTATCATAATTTAGATAATGTTGGGATACTGTGTATAAATTATATGTTACTAAAGCAAATGTATTTTTCTAATGATTGAACTTTTCCAGAGCTTATTTTTAATTTTTTTAAGGGAGATAGTGGTGGAAAAAAGAAAAAAAAGAACTACAGTATTAGAAACCATAATAGGCAAGAATTATCATGTTCATGGTTCTCAAAATTTTCTCAGTGGCTATGTTCACTGATCTTTACTAAGTCCAATTTATTCAAGAGAGAAGATATCTAGTCCTAGGTAGGTTAATCAGCTTCTCTCCCATAAAATTTTGCAACTGAAAATAAATAACCAAATGAATGGTGATTGGAGAAGAAGCCGTAATACGAGCCCTACCAAAAGGACCCCAGCATTGCCCTAGTTCCTATCCTTCCCTAGGTTTGCTTGTTCAGCTCTTACTGTGGTTTCAAAAGCTGCACCAGGAAGTCCCAGACAAAGCAATTAGGCAAGAGAAAGAAATAAAGGGCATCCAAATTGGAAGGGAAAAAATTAAATTATCTTTGTTTGCAGATGACATGAGTTTACATTTAGAAAAACCCAAAACTCCACCAAAAAACCATTAGAATTGATAAATGAATTCAGTAAAGTTGAAGGACATGAAGTCAATATACAAAAATCAGTAGCATTTCTATACAACAGCTAACAATTTAAAAAAGAAACTAAGAAAGCAATCCTATTTACAATAATTACAAAAAAGAACTTAGAATAAACTTAACCAAAAAAGTGAAAGATCTCTACAATGAGGACTATAAAACACTGACAAAAGAAATTGAAGAGGACACAGGAAAAAAAAAATAGAAATATATCCCATGCTTATGGATAGAAAGAATTAATATTGTTAAAATGTCCATACTACCTGAAATTATCTACATATTCAATGCAATCCTTATTGAAATACCAAAGAAACTCTTCACAGAAATAAAAAAGACAATTCTAAAATTTGTAGGGAATCACAAAAGACTTGGAATGTTCCAACACACAGAAATGATAAATGTTTGAGGTGATCACTACACATTGTATGCATGTATCAAAATATCATATGTATCCCAAAATAAGGGGTCTTCAAAATATTCATGGAAAATAAGTATTGTGAAAATACTATGTATGGATTTCAAATTTTTTTTGTACCAAAATAAACTTACACTAACTTGTTATAACATGTCTGAAAAGGATCTAGTTTGAGGTACTAAGGAGGATAAGACATCAGTTTAAAAAAAGACCCTATGAGAACAACATGAATTCTGATAAGATTGAAGCAAGAACAAACATCAAATTTATGGTGAAATTTGGTGGAAGAATGGTGAAACCATTACTGCTCTATGAAATGTTTATGGGGACAATGCCACAAAGAAATGAGCAGTTTACAAATGGATAGCTTGTTTTAAGAAGGGACCAGATGACGTTGAAGATGAAACCCCCAGCAGCAGACCATCCACAACAATTTTCAAGGAAAAAAATTCACCCTGTTTTTGCCCTAATTTAAGAGGACCAGTGATTAACAGCAGAAAAAATAGCTGACACCACAGACATCTATTGGTTCCACTTACACAATTCTGACTGAAAAATTAAAATTGAGCAAACTTTCTACTTGATGGGTGCCAAAACTGTTATGCTCAGATCAGTTGAAGACAAAAGCAGCATTGTCAATGGAAATTTAAAACAAATAGGATCAAGATCCTGAAGCATTTCTTTGAAGAATTATAACAGGAGGTGAAACATGGCTTTGCCAGTATGATTCAGAAGACAAAGCACAATCAAAGCAATGGCTACCAAGAGGCAGAAGTGATCCAGTCATGGAAAAAGTGGACTGGTCAAAAGCAAAGATCATGGCAACAGTTTTAAGAAATGATCAAGGCATTTTGCTTGTTGACTTTCTGGAGAGCCAATAAATGATAACATTTGCTTATTATGAAAGTGTTTTGAAACTGTTAGCCAACCTTTAGCAGAAAAACACCCAGGAAAGCTTCACCAGAGAGTCCTTCTCCACCATGACAATGTTCCTGCTCATTCCTCTCATCAAAGACAATTTTGCAAGAGTTTTGATGGGAACTCAGACATCCACCTTACAGTCCTGATTTGGCTCATTTGACTTCTTTTTTTTTCTAATCTTAAAAAATATGTAAAAGGGCACCCATTTTTCTTCAGGTAATAATGTAAAAAAGACTGCATTGACATGGTTAAATTCCTTGGCCCCTCAATTCTTTAGGGATGGACTAAATGGCTGGTATCATCACTTACAAAAGTGTCTTGCACTTGTTGGAGCTCATGTTGAGAAATAAAGTCTTTATTTTTTATTTTTATCTTTTAATTACATTTTCCATGGACTTTTTGAAGTCCCCTCATATGTACTATCATTATGTACAATTAAAAAATTAACAACAAAAAAGCTCAACCATTGTTTGTCCAGTAACAGATTTCTCTCTCTTTCTCCCTCCCTCCCTTTCTTCCTTCCTTCCTCTTTAATTTTGGACTAAGTCAGTTAGAAGTCATGTTGACGTAAATAAAACAGGGACTGGAAAAATAATGTAGATCACTTCCTTCATTTTATGCATGTGGGTGCTGAAGCCCAGGAAATTAAATGGCTTATATAATGTCACATAAACAGAGACAGAGTAGATTCTACAACTGGAGTTTCTGCTGTTAGACCAATACCACAATATTAAAGGAAAAAATTTTCCTTTAATTAGAGGTAATTACCAACCTCTAAATACCTGCATATTGAAGTTTAGGAACATTTATAATATAAATATTTCCAGAACTGAAAGAAAAAGATCAAGTTTTAATAAGCATCACTGGAGAATTAGTCCCTCCCCTCCAGTGAAAAGATCAATGACTCTCCCTACAACGTACCTTTAAAACATAAAGTGGATGCTTCTCATATGAGGATCCAATGTGGATTTTTTTAACCATATCAGGATATGTCTCAGTCATATATTCTATCCAAGTATAGATCTATCAAAATGGAAAACAGCTGTTATTCACAGAGCAAGTTCAAAGCATTTCACTGACCAAGCTGGAGGGGAAAAAAACAATTCTACCCTGAGAAGTAGTTTGATTCTGGACTTTTCTCCTGGGTGGAAGTCCAGTGGTATTTGAGGTTCTCTCAAGGAACCTCAACTATAGTGGAAGGAAAAAGCAAAAAGAAATTCTGGGGCTGACTTTAGGCTAGTTCTCACTTCAAAACAGACATTGAATTATTGTCTGTTTGAGGATTGCTGGGATTGAACTAAGTCAAGTTTTAATGTGGACCAACTTCCCAGGGCCATATTTATACTCTTATACCTTCTGAAATAGGAACAATCAACCCTTGGCTTCATCTCTGGAAACATTTCTAGCGCTGGTTCCAAACAGCAATCATAGCTGATGGAACCTGGAGCACCTTTTACCCTCGGGTTCTCTGAGAGTAGCTTCCCACATCCCAGCGTGAGTGGGATGTGTGAGTGGCTGGCCCCATGCTGAGAATTAAGAGGCTCCTGAAAGGCTCACCTGCCACCAAGTACCGGCCCTGTCAGTTCTGAAGTGTCAGAAATTTATCCATCAGGGATTTCCTCATTGGAACTCCCATTTCCTGTGTTACTCTTCTAGGCATGAATACATCTGAGAGAGCTACTACATGAAGTTAATTTATGTTGTGGCATTGATAGTTCATAGATTTCCTCCAATGAGGCTGTGTTGTACAATGCCATCTTTATTGACAAATTGTATTCATTTTACAAGCCAACATGGGGTAATGAAGGTAACATCCTTTAAAAAACTCTTTTCCCCTGCCAATTAAGAAGTAGTTTTTTGCCATTTGTTTCTTTCTCCCTGTAGGGGGTTACTTAAGATTTCCTGGTGTAAGGTGATAACAAAAGAACCTCACCTGCCCATCAGGCCATCTTGTAAGGAGGGCTGATGGAGAGATCACTTTCTAAAGGGAAAGAAGCACTTAGAAGAATTTTTGGAGAGCAAAATTGCCATGGTTCCTTTGAATTTTTTGGAAAGTATTAGGGGTAGGGAGTGGGGAGAGAAGTACAAAATATTTTCTGGAATGTCATAGTTGCTTTGTTGAATTGTGTCCCCCACAAAAATTTGTACATTGAAGTCTTAATAGCTAATACCTTAGAAAATGACTGTGTTTTGAGATAGGGCCCTTAAAGAGATGACTTAGTTAAATTCAGGCCCTTAAGGCGCACACTAATTCAATCTGATGGGTATCCTTAATCAAAGGGGAGATTAGGACACACAGAGAGAGACACCAGGGATGCACATGCTCAGAGAAAAGACCATATGAGGGAGGACACAGCAAGAAGGCAGCCATCTGCAAGTCAAGGAGAGAGGTCTAAAGAAGAAACCAAAGCTGCCAACACCTTGATCTTGGACTTGTAGCCTCCAGAACTATGAGAAAATAAATTTCTGTTGTTCACACTACACAGTCTGTGGTATTTTGTTATGGCAGCCCTAGCAAACTCATACAGTCATGTGCTTGTTTTTTCCTTCTGCATCATTTCAACTCTTTCCTGAGGATATGGTAAGAAAATACAAGTTTTTGAACAACATAATTAAAAACATATTTAAAAATACTTCCTTTTAAGGCATTCCCCTCTCCCTACCAAACTTAACACAGCAGTGACATTTTCACCTTCTGCATTTTGCAAATCATGCCTACGTAGCCTCTTAGCATCAAGTCTGTTTATGCAGTGCTGGTATGGATGCTGGAGAGAAGTGGTCCAGGTGGAATAGGTGTAGGACAGGAGAGATAAAGGAGTGGGATGCAATTTTAAGACCCCATCAATCAGCCAGGCACATCGATTCTAGAAACAGATTGAGTTCTGGTTTATTAATACCTAACTGGGAAGGAACAGATGCTTTTAAAGATTAAATATAAAATTAATTCTTGTTACTTAAGTCTTAGATGTCTTAAAAATATGGATATGGGCTCTAATAGTTTCTGGGCACCTTGTCAAAGATGATAAAAGTACGTACATTAGGCAATATAGCAGCATATGCTTATGAAAAGACAAAAGGCATCAAGATATTTTTATTACTTAGAGTACACTACACAAAAGAGAAAGTCTTCCAAGGCATTTATTCTTTCAACTAACAAATATGGGGAAATGGTTTTTAGTGTATTATGTGAAAGCTTACGGAGGTCCTAACTAAACATGAACATCCTACTCAGGTTCCCTCTAGAAAAAGTAGAACCTATAAGTACTAAGAGAAAAAAATCCCATTTCTTTAATATTAAAACACAGGCATTATTATTATTAATTTAAATAGCTTCCTCCTAAGAGGAATAAAATGCAATTATTTATAAAACATTAAATATAAGTGAATATATTTCCTTAATTCAGTGAGGTAATCTGGCAATTATTCAGTAAGGGTAAAATTAGGGTAATGGTCCAAAGAAACACGATTAATTGGACTGGTAATTTGTATTTTGTGGCAGTTTCAATTAAAAGACCCTGTTCTTCCAGTTGTTCCTTAGCATGCAATGTTACTTTTAGCAGGTAGGGATACTCTTAGCAGTGGACGAATATCCTGCAATTTACCAAATATGATGCTATTTTCCCAGGGAAGATATCTACAAAAGGATGAATTACCACCATGTAATCAACCAAAATGTGATTTTTTTTTTTTTAACCATCCTACAGTAATTACGATTCTTTGATAATTTTCCCTGGTTGAAATGGCAACGCTGGTTAAGTGAAAATAGTAGCTTTCAAAATCAGTGTGATGGCTTACTTCGTCTAGTGGGTGATACCGTTCATAGTATGACGAAGAGGCCCGGGGGATGAGCGTGGTGTTGGAGGTCTGCTGTTGAATAATAGCTTCCACATCTTCCAGCAAGACCCTAGGTGATGAAACAGAGAATGAGCTGGTTTCCAAGCAGAGCATTCACCTTCCTACACAGCTCATTGCAGGCACAACAGGTTAGCATGGGGAAAAATTGCTAAAAAATCTAAGAAGAAGTTCGTTAAGCTAAAACACCACCATCTCACATTGTGAGTTTATCACAATGAACCAGGTACCTTTCTTCAATCCAGAGTAACACTGCATTATTCCGTTTTCAGTAAGAGATCCAGGAGAAGCAGAAAGCCTTTTCTTTTTGTTTTGTTTTCCATTAACCTGCACCAGGTGTTCTGCAGAGCCAGAGAAATGGAAGTGCAGGACAAGGAAAGGTATGGGAAAGGATCTCATTTAATTTCTCTCCAGAAGCACCACATCTATTAATTAGGCAAATATTTTCATTGAATTAAGGTATTTTATCACCTGAGATGGACAATTTGAAAAGTAGCTATCATATTAACAAAGGTTTATTTACTTTTATTTAGGCTAATGGATAAAAGCCATGGCTTCGTTATCAGAAAGTCTGAATTTGACTCCTAGCTCTGCCATGTTCTATCTGGTTGACCTTGAAAAATTTGTTTATAAATAAGAGGGTTTTTTTCATATGCATAATGGGGATAGTATCTACTTCACTGGATTAAATAAAGATTAAATGATACAATGCATAGAAAGGCTCCGCACAGTTCCTGGAAAATAGTAAACACCAATAGTGTTTACTATTAATAGTTATAGTTATTAGTTATTAATTAATAACTAATAATTATTAGTTATTACTAATAATTATTAGTAATAACTAATAATTATTATAGCATATTATCTAGAGGTTACCCATTGATACGCAGAAGAGAGCATGGTCTCAAGGAAGGTACTGGGCCAGCAGGAGGACCCTGGAGGCTGGGCAGTGGATATGGAGGGGACATTATGGGCAGTATGATTCAAAAGGACGAAGGTGTGGGCTCTGAACAGAAATTGCACTGGGTATACTTTTTTTAAAAAATGAAACAATTTAATACACATGATAGGTGCTACTTTTATCCCTCATTTACAAAACTGGGGTACAGAGAGTTTAATATTAATAATTCCCACAGGGTCACACAGGTGGTAGATGGCAGTGCCAGCCTCCAACCCAAGATCTATGCAGAGTTGGAGCACCTGTTAACACCTTTTAGTTTGGGGTCAAACATTCAGAAATGTTCACTGATGTTATGAAGGAAGAATTAGCAAAAGCTATATCCCCCTCAGCAGCTGCTTTTGCAAGAGATACCACAAAGTCTACCAAGATGAATGACAACTTTGCTCCCCACGTCTGGGTGCGGAGTAGGCACAGAAGAAGGCTCTACTGATCATTGAGTCTAACCTTCATCTCCGATAAGAGACTGAGGTCATGAGAGTTTAAACCACTTGTCCAGGGTCACAGAGCTGCACTGTGGGCTTTATCTCTAGTCCATTTCAGGACTTCTATGATGCCATGCTTAATGTATTTTATTTTCCCTTTAGGCAATGACACCAGCCCTTAGTCAAACACATAATAGGTGCTTATAATAGCAACTCAATATGTATTAAATGATGCCTACCTGAATAAAATACCGTCCATCTTTAAATGGGCTTTCACAGTGCTTACATCAGATGTATTCACAAAAAAGTGGACTTCTGTTTTCTTCTCAATAAGGTCAGCTATTACTGGCCGCCAGAGAACAATCTACAGTTTTAAGGGGAAAAATTGATAAAAGAAAAGAAGAGTTGTTCACATCATTCTCATCTATGGCTAGAGCCATAAAAGTTGTGTCTGTAAGGGACATGAAAAGGATGCTTCCTGGCCACAGGTCTTCACCCACACACACGGTAATATAAACATTTATTTCGTAGTGAGCTTTTTAAATTCTTCTCTGTAACTCTAGTTGCTAAAGAGGACCTGGAACCTATCAGATGCTCAGTAAATATTTGATGAGACAATGAATGAATGAATAATAATAAAGAATGGATGACTCAATTGTAAAACCGAATGTGTATATCAGATGTTTAAAAGAGAAATGAGATTTTTGCCTAGAAAGTTGATTAAACATTGATTTTCTTTAATAAAAATTTCATGCTCTTGTAATTATTATCATGACATTGTTCCTTTTAAAAAATCTAATTGTGGCCTTTGGGCAATGCCTTCCAATAGGATTTACATTTTTTCTATTTTACTGTACCTTTTCAAAGCACTTTCACACTCATTTTCTTTGGTAATTGTAATAACACTTTGATATAGACTAGGCAAGTGTTATTTTCATTGTTCAGTTGAAGAAATGAAGGCTCATAGCTAACTTGTCTAAAATCATATGCCAAGAAGTAAAATTATAAATCTTTCATGTTTCTCTTGCAGTGTTTCCTCTTTACCATGGTGTGGTGGCCATGAAAATGCACTCGGTTCTGCTGTTGCAAGGAGCACAGTTGACTGGTGTTCCCAGCTGCTGGCCCTGGTGACCCACCAGGAGCTGGGCCCTGGTGACCCACAGCTGAGGCCCACGCCCACTGTGGGTGTGTTAATGCGGGCCCATTCCTCCCAGGTGTGGGGCTCCTATAACACATGACTTTGGCTTAAGGATTTACCACTGGCCTAGACTCAGCTTCCTTGGAACTGCCCTGCAGTCTGAGGGTCTCTGTGCAAAATTCTCCTTCCTACAGGGGTGTTAGGGCTACATTGTGGTCTGAAGATGCTCCCTGCCATCTCCAGCTCCCTCTTCTTTATCCATCACAAGTATCCCCCTAATTGCTTGCACCTCTATTCTGGACTTGACATCTGCTTCTTGGAGAACACTAACATGGAGCCATCAGTTTACCACCATGATATTTTGTGACACTTGTCAATTTTCAATACTTTAGACATTCTGGGTCCAAGGCATGAAAATTTTAATAAATTTCCCCTTGTGTTTTTGGTGCATACTTCTTGGTTCAGAACCATTGTTTTATAAGCAAAGTTTTATTGAACTTCTGTAACCATAGCATCTTTGTAAGTACACACTTTCAATCCCTAGGTACTATTATAAAATTGAGTGAAAATCCAATAGCACAAATGAAGAAAGTTCGATTTTGGGAACCAAGAAAATCACGTTATTTTGGGAAGAGGGAGAAGGCTATGAGGAGAGGAGTTCATACCAGATACATGTAACTCATACAACATAAAGAAGGCAAGATGGCACCTAATGCTTATATACAATGAAACCAATATAAACATAAATTAAGGGGAAATTACCTCATATGTTGTAGTAAGATTCTGCAGAATTTGAACTTGCCTAGAGGTTCTAGGAAGAGCAGATAAAACCTGGCCACTGGGAAAAAATAAAACAGAATTTTGATGTGAAAATAAAAGTAAAAATGAGATACATTATACTGGAAAGGGCTTCTAGGTAATTGTAAAAAGGAAACAAAATTTTAAATGGACGGAGCATCTCATTACAGACTGAGTATAAAAAGAGAACAAATACTTGCAGGCTTCTGACTCAATTTGCAAATGAGCAGAATTTTGCAATTACTGCAATTTTCAATTGCAAAACTAACAGCTCTCTTGAATGAGGGCAGTGTACAGAGTACTTACTTCTTTCTTCTCTGTGTGTGTGTTTTCTTTTTAAAAATTAAATATTTGATGATAAAAATGTTTATGCTAACAATATCTTATTACATAATAAAATGAATGCCTGTGAATTCATCACCCTACTTTTAAAAATCCAATTTATTTGGCATCCTGAGGCTCTTTGTGTGTCCACTCCACCTTATTCCCTTGCTACGCCCCTAAAGGTATCCACTACTCTGAATTTTCACTTTTTCTCATTCCCTTGTTTTTTTTTTTTTATATTACAGATCCTTAAACACATGTCTGTGTGGATTCTTAAACAATATACTTAGATTTGATTGATTTAACTTTATAAAAATGGTATACTGTATGTATCCTTCTGAATCTTGTTTTTTCCCTCAACATTGTATTTTCAAGGTAATCATCTATGTTGAAGTATCTCACCATAGTTCACATGTGCAAGAATTTCTCTGCAAGTGGAATTGCTATTTCGTGGGTATGCACAGTTCTAAATTCATACGACAGTGTCAAATTAGTCCTCAAACTTTTTGTATCAATTTCTATTGTCAGCAGTAGTGGGAAAGATTTCTTACTACTCCTTCTCCTTGCCAGCACCTAATGCTCTCTGACTTTTTAACTTTTCTAATCAAATGGCTATGAAATGAAATTTTCTCATGATTTAAATGTTCATTTTCTGACTTACTAATGAAGTAGAACTATTTCTATTCAATCATTGGACATTCATATTTTCTTTTATGTGTTATGTTTATTCAAGTAACTTGCCCATTTTTTTCCATTAATTTATTTGTATTTTTGTAGTAATTAACTGATACAATTTCTTGATATATTTTAAATGCCAGTTATTTGTCAGTCATATGTACTGCAAATATCTTCTACTAGTTTGTCATTTGTCTTTTTCTTTATGACGTATTTTTATCCATCATTTCCTTCTACGTTCATGTTGTTTAAGAACTCTTTCCAAATACCTGGGATATAAAGATAATCTCATATATCTCTTTTATCATTCTTAATTAAAGTTTTAACCCATTTGAAAGTTATTTGTGTGCAGTGTAAAGAAGAAATTGGCTTCCTTATTTTTTTTAGCATCATTTATTAATTGTTGGCACTTTCTCCAGGGATCTATGCTGTCCATTTTGTCATATATCAAGTTTCCCTACTGTTTGGCGGAGAAATACTGGTTGATCACACCATTGTCTCCTCCTGAGCACAGAGAACAGCTGCATTTCTTAGCCTTCCATGTGGCTGTGTTGAGACCTGTGCCTGGTGGGAATGCCAGGGATATGAGGGAGTTAAGAACAGGTGTATCTTTGTGTGCACAGGCTCTCTCTCACCCTAGGGCTGGAAACAAGGGGCCCCAAGAAGTGGAGCTGCATAATGGAAGTAGACCAGGACTCCAAGTTGGAGGAGAGTACCAGGGAGAGCCCCGTCAACTTCATCAATTGGTGATATGATTGAGAAATTGTTATGGTATGAATGCGTGTCCCCCCAAAATTCATATGTTGAAATCCTAACCTCAAAGATGATGGTATTAGGAAGTGAGGCCTTTGGGAGGTGATTAGGTCATGAAGGCAGAGCCCTTATGAATGGAATTGGTGCCCTTATAAAAGAGACACCTTCCCCTTCCACCATG
The DNA here is from genome assembly GCA_963574885.1 of Lepilemur ruficaudatus. Lineage (NCBI taxonomy): Eukaryota > Metazoa > Chordata > Mammalia > Primates > Lepilemuridae > Lepilemur > Lepilemur ruficaudatus. The sequence continues at coordinate 21,897 of CAUYRT010048448.1, forward strand.
TGAGGATACAGTGAGGAGAAGATGCTGTCTATGAGGAAGCGGGCCCTCCCCAGACAAGGAGTCTGCCAGTGCCTTGATCTTGGACTTCCCAGCCTCCAGAATTGTAAGCGATAAATTTCTGTTGTTAATAAGCCACCTAGTTTAAGGTATTTTTGCTATAGCATCCCAAATAGACTAAAACAGAATTGATACTTTATTGTGTTAAGTAAAGCTATTTCAGGTTTTATTAGTTATTGTAGCATAGGCAAGGATTACCCTCACTAATATAGTGCAGTCTATTTCTTGGTATTATGTTCCATTGGTTTATTTCTCTTCCCTTGAGTCAATACCACCCATCTTAGTGACTGTAGCTTCCCATTAAATCTTAACACCTTATAGGCTTATAGACCAAGCTTCCCATCTCCCCTGCCCTGTTCTTTTTTTTTTTTTTTTTTTTTAGACAGAGTCTCACTCTGTTGCCAGGGCTAGAGTGCAGTGGCATCATCATAGCTCACTGCAACCTCAAACTCCTGGGCTCAAGTGATCCTCCCGCCTCAGCCTCCTAAGTAGCTGGGACTACAGGCTCACACCACCACATCCAGATCATTTGTTTATTTTTTATTTTTTAAGAGATGGGGACTTGCTATGCTGTCCAGGCTTGTCTTAAACTCCTGGCCTCAAGTGATCCTCCTGCCTCAGCCTCCCAAATTATTGGGATTACAGGCATGAGCACTACGCCTGGCCTACTCATGTCTTTTTAAAGAGCTTCTTGGCTTGTTCCTTTGCTTTTCAACATAAATTTTGAAAATCAGCTTGTCATGTTCCATGAAAAAAATTTGAATTTTCATTAGAATTATATCAAATCTACACATTAATAATTTAGGGAAAGCTAATATACTAATGGTTCTGAATCCCCTTATCAGGAAATACAGATTTGTCTATTTGTTTAGGCCTTCTTTAATAGACTTCAAACAGTTTTATAATTTTATCCGTAAAGACATTGTACCTTTTGAAATTATGTCTGTTCTAGCAAATTTCCTTTTTCTTTTTCTTTTGAAAATGGTAACTTTTCAAAGTTGATGATATTCCATCATTTAGCTCTTTGTTGCTGAGATATAGAAATAAAATTGATTTTTGGATGCTGATTTTCTGTCTAGCTCCTTTGGTAATTATAATAATTTAAATATAGATGTTTGGGGAATTTTTCTTTTTGCAAGCAATCATTACAACTGCACATAGTAAGTTTTGCTTCTTTCATTTCAATGCTTATAGTTTTTTTTCTTCTTCTTGCCTTACTGTGTTGGCTAGGACTCCAGTACAATGTTGAATAGAAGTGGAGATAAAATGTGTGATTAATATTTTTTAAAGAAAAACCTTCTAAAGTTTCACCATTAGAATGCTGGATGTAGGTTTTTGGTAGATGTCTTTTATCAGCTTGAAGAAATTCCTTCTACTCTTTGCTATAAGTTTTTATCATGAATGTGTGTGGATTTCACATGTTTTTATAAGAGGAGCATATGGGTTTTCTGGTTTAATTTCTTAACATGGTGAATTACATTGATAGATTTTTTTTAAAAACTGACAGTTTGTTTTCCCACCTTTGCTTTATCGTATTTCTTTCTACTTTGCAGCTACAGCTGTGAGAAATTCTTAGTGATTCTTGCACAGCCAAGGCAATAGATTAGTGTGACTCGACATGGATTTACTTCATTTTCCCATACCACTTACTCAGAAAGGATAGAATTTCTTAACACATTTTATCATATCTGCAGCTTTCCCTCCAGTTTTGCAGGCGAGGGATATTTAGATAAAGAGAGAAAGGGAGCAATGAGGCATGGGGTTGCAGGTACACGTGGAATCTGTTAGCAGCAGGGACATTATCAGATTTCTAATATACCTCTGAGTAATCTCACCAGAACTATTTATTTAAATTAAAACTAAGCTATATGGGTGGCGTTTGATAGAGGGGAGTCCCCTTTTTTTAATTGAATGAGGTTTCTCTTTTATTTTCAAACAAATATTACCCTCGAAATAGGCGGATGAGTATTTTTTTAAATCAGAAAGAAAATGCTTTCTTCTTGCTTTATTTAAAACTAATCTTGGGCCTGGCATGGTGACTCATGCCTGTAATCCTAGTACTCTGGGAGGCTGAGGCAGGAGGATGACTTGAGGTCAGGAGTTCAAGACGAGCCTCAGCATGAGTGAGACCCCGTCTCTACTAAAAATAGAAAGAAATTATCTGGGCAACTAAAAATAGAAAAAATTAGTTGGGCGTGGTGGCTCACACCTGTAGTGCCAGCTGCGCAGAAGGCTGAGGCAGGAGGATCACTTGAGCCCAGGAGTTTGAGGTTACAGTGAGCTATGATGACACCACTGCATTCTAGCCTGGGCAACAAAGCAAGACTTTGTCTCAAAAAAATAAAAATAAAATAAATAAAACTAATCTTAGACTTTGCTTCCATTCAAGTTGGAGAAACAGGGACCAGATATACCCTCCGTTCTGAAACATCTAAAAAACTGGACAAAATGTATGAAACAATGGCACTGAAGACATTGGACAAGAGCAATGTGATGACTAAACACAACATGGTATGCTGGATTGGATCCCGGAACAGAAAAAGGACATTAGTGGAAACACTGACGAAATCCAAACAAAGTTTGAAATTCAGTTAATAGTAATGCACCAATGTTGGTTTCTCAGTTTTAACAAATATAACATCGTAATGTAAGATGTTAATATTAGGATATACTGGATGAAGGATGTACAGTTGTATTATCTTGGCCACTTTTCTGTAAGTCTAAAATATTCCAAATGAAAAATTTTATTTTTAAAAAACCATGTACCAAGAGCTTTGGAAGCACAAAAGAGATTATGATTACTTCTGCCTGTTATTATTAGCAAAGGCATCATAGAAGATATGATTGGATAAGTAAGAATGTCTGAGACTACGTAAAGGCACAATGGCAAGACACAAAAGGGCACTGTTGGGGAAATGGCAATTGTTCATTGTTTCCCAGTATAAGTGTTTAGGGTAAGAAAAGAATGGTAACTAAATAGAAGTGAGTTTGGAAAGCTCTGTTAGTCCTCCCCTAGAGAAGGTTTTGAACGTATGCTGAGAAATTTGGACTTCATCATGCAGACAATTAGGTTAAGAAAGTGACATCATTTGAATTGTGACTTATAAGAATAACTTGGATAGCAGGGTGAAGAATGATTTTATTTCAGAAAGCCTGATTAAAAGATTCTAGATTCTGGAAATAAGCCTACGGAGACTTGATCATCAGAAGGAGAAAAAGTGATTTATAAAAACTACAGACTGGGAAATTTTACATCATTCTCTGGTACAAGTGCAGCATAAACTATTCAATGAGTGCTTGAGGACACATGTTCAAGGACCTGTATTGCAGCATTATTCATAGTCACAAGAACTGAAAACCACGTGGATGCTTATCAGTAATAGCGTTGTTGCATGGTGGTGGTGTTTCCACATTGCATAATGTTTTCAATTATTATAAAGAATGAGTTTGATAACAGATAACTTGGGGGGCATGTACATGATGTATTAAGGGATAGAAGCAAGATGTGGAGAACTCTATGAAATATCCTATTTTTGGAAAAAAATAAATTAGAAAGAAAAAGAAACACTGCATGTGTTAAAAACAAGAGAAAGTGATGAATAAATAAACAACACACTGTTAACATTGATTTGGAGGGTGAGGAATGACACCCATTGAATTGAAGGATGTGGGGGGCAAATGAGATTGTTTCTAAAAGAAAGGTATCTACAGTGCCGATAGGAGATAAGATATTTAACAAATTTTACACAGGGATGTATCAATGCATAGAGAAATGCATAAAAAAATGATCACCCAAGTATTAAAGGTATTTTCGCAGGGTATTGAAATTTCAGTGTTTTTCTCCTTAATTTTATGCTTTCCCATAGTATTTACTTTTTTAATCAAAAAGAAGTCTCATTCCTTTATTTATTCAGAGACAAAAAAAACTATAAAAAAGCTACTTTGTAGCTGGGTATGGTAGCACATGCCTGTAGTCCCAGCTACTCAGGAGGCTGAGGCAGGAGGATTGTTTGTGGCTGAGCCAGGAGTTTGAGGTTGCAGTGAGCTATGACGACGTCACTGCCCTTATGTCTCAGCAACAGAGTGAGATCCTGTCTCAAAAAAAAAAAAAAAAAAGAAAAAGAAAGAAAGAAAGAAAAGAAAAAAGAGGTACTTTGTGAAAAAGCTACTACAAGCTTTTCAGTGATGCTGGTGACCCTCATATTTCACCAGCACCATTTCTTATTGTTTTATTAAACAGAGTGTCCTCTGGGCCCTAGGTGGAGCATAGTAACCCAGTGGGTTGTCTAGCTTTATATAATATTTTTATTCTAGTATGTCCCATTCTATAAACCTTTTGATCTCTTTTTCATCATCTGCCACATCAGTTCTGACATTTCTAGTTCACTTGGTGCCGGCCACTGCTTTCTTCAAGCTTCTAAAAACCATCCCAGCAGCATGCTAGTGTCACCTCCCAAGGACCTAACTAGAATGTTAAATGCTGTAGCATGGGCCAGAGCACCTCCTTTGGGGTATAGTCTATTTCTTTATTAACATGCCCAGCACCTCTACAGCCAGGTTGTGTCATGACTTTACTCTAGTTACAGCCTTGCAGGCCAGGAGGTGGGAGTAGATCTGGAAGGCTGACTGTAGGGCATGCCATTAGAGAACTAAGTCCCTGATAGCAATGGGGATCCCTATATAATAAATGCTAGTTGGCAGGGCTTGTTACTGTAACCACCAGTAACAAGTCGGGCACAGTTATTGTAATCAATTGTAATCAGCAGTAAGGTCAGAGCAGCAGCCAGAGGGGGACATGACCCTCAGAAAGCTATGGAGTTGGCTAAGAGAACACAGAGTTCTCAGGGACAAGATAGATGAGCAGCCAACAAAAAGTATTGCTCAATCTTTACAATAAAAATAAATCGGGGATTCATAATGAGAGAGGCCAAGGATAGCTATTCTAATCCATTGCCCAGTTTCCAGACATGAGCTAGTTCTTATATCCAGAATTTCTTGCCTGAAGGAGGAGTCAGGCCCCCATGAGGAAAGACTCTGCAACAGTATAGAAAGTATCTAAAAGGATCATGATTCCTTTAATCCCTTCCCAAAGAGAACTATGGCAATTTACTCAGGTAACTGCACACTGGGGAAATGGTAATACTCAGACATTTTGGGGCCTGTTGGAAGCAGGGTCCAAGTTGACCTTAAAACCTTGGGATCCAGAGTGTTAGCCCAAACCTAGCTCATAGGGGGTGCACTGTGTCCATGGATCCCCCATGATCGTTTCCCTGGTCCCCAAATCTATGACTGAAATGGACATACTAGGTAATTGGCAGAACCTCCTCATTGGTTCCTTGCCTGTAAGGTAAGAGCTACCGTAGTGGGAAAAGCCAAAGGAAACCTCTAAAATTGCTCACCCTCCCTGCCAAGATAGCAAAGTTTTTTTAAAAAAACAGATCCTAGGAGGAAATGGCAGATATCAATACCATCCTTAAAGACCTAAAAGATGCAGGGATGGTGGTTCCCACCAAATCCACATTTAATTTGCTACCTGGCTCCCACAAAAACCAGATGGATCCCAGTGGATGACAGTAGATGACAAAACTCAACCAAGTAAGGATCCCCATTGCAGCCGCTGTGCTTGCTGTGGCATCTTTGCTGGGCAGAGCTTCAAGCGTATGGTTTTCAGCTATTATGCTGGCCATACTGGCCAGAATGAAGCCTCAGAAACAGGTACCATCCAACAGGTACCATCTTTGTGAAAAGATGAGAGAAGAAGGTTCAAACTGTGGTGCAAGAAACCCTGCCACTTGGGCCATGTGGCCTGGCAGAATATATGGGATTAGAGGCATCAGTGGTGGGAATACACCTCTTTTGGGGCAGTGGACAGTGTCTTTTTGTGTCACCCAGCCTAGAGTGCAGTGGCTATCATAGGCATAATCATAGCACATTACCACTTCAAACTCCTGGGGTCAAGTGATTCTCCTGTCTCAGTCCCCCACGAACAGCTGGGACTACAGGCTGAGCCACCACACCTGGCTTAGAATACATGTTTTGAAAAATAGTTCCTGGCATGCTACTGGCCCTGCTAAAGATAAAATGCTCAACCATAAAACAAGTGGCCATGAGGCCAGTCTTGTCCAGTATGAGCTGGGTTCTGTCATACTCACTGTGGTAGGCAGAATAATGGCCCCCCAAAGAGTCCACATCCTAATCCCTAGAACTTGTGAATGGTAACATGTAAGCAATTCTGAGATGGTATGGGTGTTGCCAGGGAATAAGGGTGTCCTCTAGAAGCTGGAAAACCAAGGAAATGTATTCTCCCCAAGAGCCTCCAGAAAAGAACAAAGCCCTGGCTGACACCTTGATTGTAGCCCAGTGAGACCCATTTTGAATTTCTGAACTACAGAAATAAGATCAATTTGTGTTGTTTTAAACCACTAATTTTCTGGTAATTTGTCATAGCAGCAATAGGAAGCAGCACCCACACCAGTGTTGGCAGAAAGGGCACATGAACGGAATAGCCATGATGGCAGAGATGAAGCTATGCATAGGTCCAACGGCATGGGCTCCTCTCACCAAGATTGATCTGGCTACTGCCGCTGCCAAATGTCTAACTTGCCAGCAACAAAGACCAAATTTGGGCCCCATGAATCAGCACGATTCCTCGAGGAGACCAACCAACCAACCAACCAACCAACCAACAGACTACATCTGTCCTCTTCTACTCTGGGTGTGGGTTTGCCTCTCCTGCCCACAGAGCCTCAGGCAGCATCACCATAGAAGGGCTTACAGAGTGTTTGATTCACTGACACAAGATCCCACATAACATCGTATCAGAGCAAGGGATCCCCCTTACCACAGGAGAGGTGCAGAAATGGGAACATTACCATGGAATCCACTGGGCCTATCACATACCACACCACCTGGAAGCTGCTAGCCTAATACAGCAATTAGAATGGCCTGTCGAAGGATTAACTGAGGTGATAGCTTGGGAAGAGGCACCATCCTCCAGGGTACAGTATACACTTTAAGTCAATTATCATTATATGTTGCTGTGTCCTTCCTAGGTAGAATACATGGTTCCAGGAGCCAAATTGGAGGGGCTCCATTCACCATCATTCCTAGTGACCCACTTGGAGAATTTGTACTTTAAATCTACAAATATGGTTCTGTAAGTTTAAAAGTTCTGGTTCCCAGAGGAGAAATGCTTCCACAAGGAGGATAGTAAGAATCCTATTAAGCTGAAAGCTGTTACTGCTACCTAGTCATTTCCAACTCCTCATGCAGATAGCTCATTAGGAAAGAGAGGAGTTACCATGCTGGAGGGGCAATTGACCTTGATCATCAGTAGGACATTGAGGGCTGCACCTACACAGTGGATGTGGCAGGGGAGGATATGTTTGGCATCCAGGTGATAAATTTAGGCATTCTCTAGTACCCCCTTGTCCAATTTTGATGTATATAGACAAGTGCAGCAGCCATGGCCTGAGAGGGCACACAGATTGGGGCTCAGACCCTTGAGTGTTGAGGGTATGAGCCATCTCACCAGGTAAACCACCTAGACCAGAACAGGTGCTAGCTAAGGGTGAGGGAAAACCAGAAAGGGTGGTGGATAAGGAGAAGGAAGAGGATTTGTTATGGTCTCAAGACTAGCTTTAGCCGTGGAGGTTGTATGTGGTTTGTCCTTCCAATGTTCCTCTTGCCTGTTTGCTCTAGGAAAAGAAAACAACCATAATCCCAGAGGAGCTGCTCCCAAAGCTTATCTCATGAATCAAATTGATCTGAGCAGCACAAGGTGTAAACTATAGTAGCTGTCATGTTATGCTGCCCAGATCCCCATCCGGGATGAACTCTCATTTCCTCAGCTTCTGGGAGTGTTGGCAGCTGACACTCTCAGCTGAGTCCCCTTCTAGTACTTGCCCTTGACTGAAGAGGGTTGTGTTGCCCAAGGCTTTGCCCCCTCCCAGGTACAGCCCATACCTGATCACTAATAAACAGGGGTTACAAAGGCGTAGCTACTTGCCCCAATTGGGACAACTATGCCAGGCCAACCCAGCTTCGAGGCTCCCTGTAGGAGCAGCTGAGACTTTGGTTGTGGCTGCATCACAATTCAATTCCTCCTCTGTCCAATTCTCATTCCTTCATTCCTCCACAGATGTTAGTTCTGAGATCCCTTTCCAGGAAACTTCCTACATGTAAATCTTCATCTCAGAATCTGTTTCCTTGGGAAACTAGCCTGCAACACATACAAATGCCTACTATTTGTGATAAAACACTGAAAGTGTGATATGAGTAGTAAAAATACACTGCTATGGGGATACAAAGTCAGAAATCATTTCTGGCAGAGGCAGGCAGAGAATGGAGATTTGTGAGTTGGACTTTTGAGATAGCTGGTATTTGATAGGTGAAGGGGAAATGAAGTGGCATAAGACTAACATAGGCAGAATTTTGATAAATGAATTGGTGATTAAATGGCATAAGGGCACAAGTGAAAAAATAAAATCAGAGCTCAAGGAAGGGTGAGTGATCCAGGTGGGCAGGAGTATGGGGCTGATGTTGAGATGTACCAGGAAATAAAGCCCGGATGAATGACAGGCTAAGACCTGATCATTAAGGATATTAAATGCTGGGATCAGGATTGTGGTCCTTATTTACAAGGTGGTTGGGCACCATTTTGGGAGTTTCAGCAAAAGAATTGGCAAACTCAAAGCTCTCTTTTGATGTAAAGTATAAAGAAGTGGGGGTTAGTATAATTAAATAATTATAATTTTAGAATAAACTCCATAAGAAGTTGTGCTAACAACGAGATCGGATGTTTTATCAAGCAGTGAGCTCTCCATTATTTAGGCAGAGGCTGAATTTCACTTCCATGTTGAGGGAGTCTTGTGTTGACTAGAAGATAAGATTTTGGGGGACTTTTCTTCTTTTTTACTGATATTTACTAACTTGGATATTATGCTAAGTGCTGAAAAGGCATTTGTATTTAATTCTCACAAGGCAGTATGGTAGAGAAGCTGTTACACTGAAAATAATGAACAAAGAATGTGGACAGTGCTAAATAAAGAAAAGTCTGATGTATTAAAGGAGAAGAAAGTATCAAAGTTAGTCAACAGAAAGAGAAAGAAAGAAACTATAAAAGTAAAAGATCTGTTATGCTAATGAGCCTCTTTTTTAAGGAGAAAAAAATTAAGGAAATATAAAAAATAAGTTAGGAAATGTTGAGAAATAAAATTATGAAGTTAAAATTCACCATAAAATATATTGGTATGTCCAAGTTCAACTTGTGAACTGACCTCTTCCTATTTGACCGAATTGCCAACACAATAGCATCAGGTAACGGGATGAGGGTTAATTGGATCACTCCATGTAGAATTCACAATTTTTGAAAACTGGTTTCATGGCTGTGCACCCCCTTACTCAGGGAGAGACTGTAAAAAGCAGAGTGGAGAGAAGATTTGTGAAGGTATTTCTTTGGAGTAAGTTGTTGTGGTTCTGTAAGTCCCTATCCTCCCAAAGGGGATGAAGCTTTGGGGTGCTAATCCTTCACCTTGACCTAACAGGAAGGACTTCTAGGAGACAATGGGAGAGCTGAATGCATCCTCAGGTTTAGAGACACAAGTCTGGTGTCTGGTTTGTCCTTGAGAAAGCTAAACCTGCTTGTGGCTGGTCTTTGGTTGGCTAGATAGTAATTAAAATCAAAAGAAGAAACATTTCACATTAGGTAGTTATAACTCAGATGCCATCCAATAGGGCCACCTACAGGGACGGTGGGATCTCAGCAACAAGAACCCAGTGGCAGAAGCAAGATTCCCAAGGGTGAAGGATGGGGTTACAAGTGGCCACCTAGGTCGAGAAGAATCTGTCCTGGCCCAGAGAATTCCCCCAAAAGGGGTCTCATACAACTCTAAGAAGATAAAACTCAAGAAAAAGACTAAGGAGAAAGAGTCAGGAGTGTGTATGGACGAGTCAGGGCAGTTGTTTTCCTATAAATAACATTAAATTAAACTCAATTTGGAATGAGAATGCCTCCTTAACTTGAGTCACTACATAACAAACTACAACCTAACGTAGGAGGATTTTTTTTTTCAATAACTAGGTGAGTCTCAGCCAACCACAGGTGGCCAACTGATCAGACCATGCCTAAGTTAGGCAAACTCTGAGCTGTAACTAATCAAGCTGCTTCTGTACCTCATTTTCATTTCCTATCCATAAATGCCACCTGCCCACCTCGCTGAGCAGAGCTCTCTGAACCTCTTCTGGTTCTGAGGGCTGCTTGATACACAAATTGTTCCTTGCTTAACTAAACCATGTTAAATTTAATTCTTCCAAAGTTTTTCTTTTAACAACAAAGATTGAAATATTTAAATAATATCTTGGTTAGAGCTGACATTCTAATTTCTGAATTGAGACTATTTGCATTTTTAACATGATCCAAGGACTGTCAATTACTTAAGACTGGGCTGAAAAGCCATGAAGTTTCCTAACTTTCTATGCAAGAGTAGGGAAAGATAACTCCACTATGTAGAATGTCATGCAGCAACAGGAGTTGAAAAATAAAGATGTGTTTTGATCTGAATGATACAGTTACAGCATTTACACAATAACCATTTGAGAAAAATACAAGCTTGCACCAAAAACAGAATGAAAAGCACAAGCACAAGGAAATAACAGGTCATTTTACACAAGAAGTAAAGTGAGGCTCAAAGAAGACAAGAGAATTGTCCAAGGCTGCATGGCTAGTAAGTAGCAGATCTGGGGTTCCAGCTCCACTCTCCAGATCCTGAGCTTTTCTCTCCCTCCCTCCCTGCCTTCCTTCCTTCCCTTCCTCCTTTTCTCTTTTTCTCTTTCTTTCTTTTCTTTCTGTCTTTCTTCTTACCACTAGGAGAGTGATACTAGCTTTTAATACCCATGCAACACTGCCACTGTTCCTTCCTTTAAGGATTATGATCAGGATTATGTTCATCAGAGTCCATCCCCCACTACAGCTTACAGGGGAAGGTTCACACTTGTCATAGTTGTGAAAAATTATTTTGAATTTAAAAAGCTGGCGAGATGCCTCTGAACAATAGAACACAGCCTGAGGCTGTAATTTTGTTTTATGCATTACAGTGTTTTAAGGCCATTGGTAGCTTGTTCTTTGAGATGAAAGTAATATGTCAGTAGGAGCTAAGTGAAAGAGAATAAGCTGATCTCCAGGTAGCCAGATAGTATTTGAAGTCAACAGAAGGAACACTTCCTATGGTCTAACAATAATTCAGAATCTCTCGATCCTAGACCCTTCCTCCAGTTGCCATTTTCTTTCCTTCTTTTCTCCCTACAGTTTTCTCATTTCTTCTTTTCAAATAGCCTGGGCCAATAGGCTGCACCTAGGTGATCATTGCACAACACAATTAATGACTCTGTTTACAGGATTCTTGCTAGTACTTTATTTTTACCCTTTACAGTGTTTAGTCTTTAAAAGCAAGTGAATATGGAGATCTGTTTCTTTGGCTGCCTTTCTCTTTGGCATATGGTATTTATGCCTTTAAAACTTTGTGCTGTTGTTGTCATTCGAGGGCATTTCACTGATGAGGTTTATCAAAATGCACCCACAAATCAACCGCTAAGAGATTGCCTGAATACAAACTGTTATTAGGAAAATGATCATGACAAAAAAAAAAACACACAATAATAAAGAATAGCTTTAGGAAAAGTTAGTTCTCTTTAGAAGTGTTTGTATTCTTGCTCCCAGAAATAATTTATCAAAGTCTGTTGCTCTGAATGAAATTAGATTTCCTTTTGAGCTTCAGTAATAGGCTGTTCCTGGAAAAGCAGAGCTCAGAAACATGGTAAAAGATTATTTTTACTCACAGAAAGCAGTATATTACTTCTAGAGAAGGGATGGGAACCAGGATTCAGATATGTATCAGCTACAATGAAGTCCCCCTCACCTCCATACGTAGGGACCTTCACAGTGCGCAAAAAGTATTATGTATTTTCAATGTGGTATTATTTGGTTAAAATATAGTCATAGTCTCAGTCCTTTCTTCAAGCATAAGTGTCAATCGGATTGCAGAGTATAAGCCAAAGCAAAACATAGTAAGAAAATCCACACATGAAGTAATTTTCTCACTTTTTTTTTTTGGTCTGTTTCCCTTATTTGCATTATATTTAGTCCCATGAAGCTGCTACACACCTACTCATTTTGAAGAGATGTGGTAAAGCTTTTGGTGTGTCTTGCTACCGGTTATCCTATCCAGGAGCTTAGGTCACTCTATGAGGAAGATGGTGCTCTGCAGGTGAATCTGCCCACCCGCGGAGCTCAGTGACAGCCAGTGCTGAGGATGCCTGTGCTGGGCTGGCGCTGGGGCCAATGCTGGAGCTGCTAGTAGGTGAGGACGTGAGATCGGACCTTCAGTCCAGGCCTCTCTTCTGGGCTGTGTTCTGAACCGACCCATCTTCTTCAACTCACTGAGACTAAATCTGACCTCCCTTCACACTGGTTTTCTTTCTAATTTCTAGACTGTGCAGTGCAAAGAGTTGAAATGAGGCTAAAGTGGGTTTGAATCCAAACTCCACACTTACTGCTTGATCTTAGGCAAATGCTTTACTCTTCCTGAGGCTGAGTTTCCTCCTCTGTAAACTGTTGATAAAGATTCCTAGAGTGTAGGATTGTAGGCATTTAAACAGATAACATTTCTAAGTGCCTAAGCCTTAGAAATGTAAGAGCATGGGGCAAACATAGGTACTTAAATAACCGGAGGCTTCCTCCCTTCCCCGTCACTGTCAACGATATTGCCACTGGTTGCAGTAACCAAGTTGGACATGTTGATATCAACTTTCCTTATTCCCTCCCCCTTTCCCTTAATTAAAGCCAATCATGAAGCTATGGAGTATCTGAACTAACAAGAACTTCAGTATCACAGTCCTCTGCTTTATTGACAAAATATAGAGACCTAAATTGCCAATTATTCTAGAAATTTTAGCCCCCATGTCAATGAAATCACAACCATTATTTGATGATAGAATTTGTTGCTTGACACTTGACAATCATATGGAACAAAAAAGAATCAACCAATTACAGTTAGTTCAGTGATCATGAGTAAATATACAGCTTCAGGTTCATGAGTCAAGATCCATTCTCTGAACTGTTGCCCTACGGTTATTTATGACTCCAGAACGTTTTTTGGTAGAATTTTCCCTGTCCTTGGTATATTCCTTTGCTCATGTCTGTTCTCTCTTTGCCATTCACTAACATGAGGAGAAGGATCTGTCTCAGAGATAATTGAAGAAGAAAGGGATCATAACAGCAAAGAAAGAAAGAAAGAAAGAAAGAAAGAAAGAAAGAAAGAAAGAAAGAAAGAGAAAAAAGGGGGGAAAATAAGATAATTCCAAAGGAAACAATGTCAATTATCAAAAGCCTAAAAATTGACTAATTAGTAAATCACAACATTACATGTACCCTGGAACTATTCGCTCCATGTATTATATATGCTATGGCATGAGTTCATTTGTGTTCTTCTAAGTAGTTTATGGTAGAAAATCCTAAGGGAATCACTCTACTAAGCAAAGTAAGAATTAGATATGTTCACATATGTGTTCTTTATAACACAACCATTCTTCCTTTCATATTTCGTGCTGAATAACCATGCATGACCCAAACCTCCCTTTTAAGACCTTTACCCTCTTCTCCTTCCTGTGTTTCATGTACAAGAGAAAAATAAATGATCCATAGTTCACATATTTTATATATTGAAGACAGGAAAAATATAAATCATGTGACATGTTGGGGTATAAATAATCTTTCCTAAAAATTCCACTTCTTTAATCTTCATAGACACTGAACATACATATCATCTGGGGACCTTGCAGTAATAATATTCCAGCCACGAAAGAAAAAGACCCTATGTCTAGTGATAGCCTATTGTACTGAAATCCATTTGTTTGTCAAGGCAACTTGGAAAGCTTCTGAGAGAGCCGGCCTCCAAACTTTAACATTTTGTTCCCCAGCCCAGTGCCCTGACTTGATCTGCTGTGAGGCAAACAAGTAAGTGTAGAAGCTGACCCACCACAGACTAGGATTCTACCGGGTTACCTCTGAAACGCGAAGACATGCTGCTCACAGAAGAGGATGGTGGCTACAAGGACTCCAAAGCTACAAAGCTTCATCCCAACGGTAATTTTCTGTACAACAAATTACTCTGAAGAGAAAGGCCCAAATAGTTGATTGCTTAAGAGTCTTCTTTACACACTGGTTAAAATATAATGGGCTGTTCCCTCTCATTCCTGTTGACCAATCTACTTAGCTTCCCTTTCTACTCCCCAAAAGGGAAATCTACATTTGTTTAGTTGGATTGTTGCTTGATAACTGAACCTTCAAAAAGAATTAAGAACGAGACTTGTTCTTAATTTAGGCTACCTAGAAAATATTTAACTTCTCAGAGAAGATAAGGCCAAGAATAAAAGGATTGTAATATAGGGAGATCTTGTCTGGTTGTTGAAGAACCATAGCCATAGAATATTGACTAATAATAGATCATAGCCCATGTTGAGGGAGGTCTCCAGTGATGTACTAAAAATGTCCTCGCTTGCCTTTCGCTTTTTCAACATTTTTAACTTAGGTGAAAACATAGAAGGTGAGGTCCTGAAATTTGCGGCTAATGCAATGCTGAGAAGCAGGGCTTGTATGGATGGTCACAGAATCTCCACTCAAAAGGAGAATGACCATATGGAATGGTAAGCCCAACCATAGAAAAGACTACTGTGTCGTGGAAGCTGGTTTAAGCAGTGAAGACAACAGGTCAATTTGAGTCATGTTTATTCAGGGATGGTCACCATAAAAGCCATCAACTGAATCAAGGCCCACGACCCAGCATTTTGAAGGGAGCATCGTATAGCATTTTATCTAGTGCAAGGTGACATCTACATTCTGTAAGTGGGCAGAGCCCTGGTCACCCCCTCCCCCACATTCCCACTGGTAGATGCATTGGAATGTTCTTGAGGTCAGGATAGGTAAATTTGCAAAATAAATCAACCCATCCACAATAGACTTCTGAGAAGAAAAGGATTGAGATTGCAAACTTCTCCCTCTGAGATTCAAAGCTATTGAAACATATTTAATGGATCAAGGTGGCCTCCTCCACTGAAAATACTTTTTACATAAGAATGAAGAAGAAATAAGAAAATGCATGTATATCTGCTCCTTTGTGGAGAAAGAAACACAGGAAGGGTAGACCAGAAATCAATGAGAAGGGGGTGGGTAGAAACACAGTGGGAAAGATGAGGGAACAAGAACAGGGTAGAAGAGATGAGAGAAGGGACACTTCTTGGGTAAACCTTTTTGAAGAGTTCTGAATTTTAGAACTATGTTAAATTTTCACATACAGACATAAAACAAGCAAATAAATTGAAGGATTGAAACAATCTGGGCTGGAATTGAGCTGGGTATGGGCTTTACTGTTAACTTTGTTTACCAATAACTTCAAATTATTTGAGGGCAAGATCAGATTCTTTTCTTTAGCGGGGGTTGGGATCAGAGTGCCTGGTGGGTTTGTCTTAGTGCTCCTGCCCTGGGTACGCGCCAGCAGACCCAGTGCTCCTGCAACACAGGAGGGGTCTCTTTCTGCTTTCCTGCCTCCCCCTAGCCACAGGCAGCTGCCGCCTCCTACCCTGTATAAGGCTGTCTTCCCACGGGCTTTCTCTCCGTTCTCAGACATCCACAGGTCCTGAGTACCTGTGCCTCGGGGAGGTCATCTTTCTCAGATCTTTTGACCTTTCCCCAGGGCAGAAAACCACTGTCTCTTGTACTCAATCTAATGCTCAGAGTGCCTTCAGGGTTGTGATGTTGTGTCAACTTGACTGGGCCATGGGGTGCCCAGATGTTTGGTTAAACATTATTTCTGGAAGTGTCTGGGAAGGTGCTTCCAGATAAGATTCGCACTATCTTTAAATTTACTGCTCAGTAGATTGTAAATGAGGCTCAATGTGGACGAACCTCATCCAATCCATGGAGAACCTGAATAGGATAAAAGGCTGAGTAAGAAAAAAATTCTTTTTGCCTGACTGACTTTGAGCTGGGATGCCAATCTTCTGCCTCAGACTTGTACTTGGACTGGAACTTACATCATCCGCTCTCCTGGGTCTCCAGCTTGCTGACTGCAGATCCTGGGACTTCTCAGCCTCTTAATTACATGAGCCAACTCCTCATAATAAATCTCTTTTTATATATGTATATATGTGTGTGTATACCCTACATGTATATACACACACATATGCATACATATTTGTGTATACGTGTGTGTGTGTGTATCCTATTGGTTCTCTCTCTCTGGAACACAAACTGACACAGGATTGCTCTCAATTTTTCTGCTTTGCCCTCAGACTTTGGCAGACCCAGCATGACTGTGCCTCAGACAGGATCTCTTTCAGCTCTCCTGTCCTTCCCTCAATTTTGGTTCATTAGTTTCCCTTGCAGCATCAGCTCTCGGATGAGCTATAAAAATTAGGATTTTGGAGGTTATCCAGCTGGTTCTTGTTGTTAAGGTGGGAATAGTGTTTGCCTACAATTTTTTGTATCCTAAGCAGAGCAATTTTTATTGCTAAGTCTGGCAGCAATTTTTATTGCTCTTTTTTTCACGAGATGGGAAGAATGCTCTCCATCCTGGCTCCAAGCAGGAGCACCCTAGCATGGCCCCATTCCCCACAGCAGCCACCCTCTGGCTGGCACTGCCTGCCTCATAACACCAGCGTTTGTCACCACCTGCATTTCTGCTCCATTTCTTGTATTTGAGATGTCCTCACGTTTGCTGTCTTTTGGGGTTTTGTCCTTTTATATTTTTTCTCCCATTTGGTGTGAGTAGAGCAGGAGTTGGGGGAGTCTCATTAAACCATGACCTCTTTGAATTGCCTTGACCTGGAAATCTCCCTTCCTGCCTCTGTCTATTAGAGTAAATACACTATTTCTTTCATTTCCTTTTTTCTTTGTATTTCTGTAGTTTTTTGTTTATTTTTCTCTGTGCCCATCTTTAGCTGTTGTTTTTTGATGCCTTCCTTTGTATTTCTCTGTTTTCCTTTCCTTGTTTATTTCTACTGTCACCTCCATTAGTTAATCTTAATAGAAAAATGAATATATGTTAAACATTATTCATTTGCTTAATTATACTTCGTAGAAAAATGAAATCATTTTGGTGGTGGGAAGTTGAGGTAGGGATGAAATTTGAATTGCTTCTCCAGAATGTCTCTCCGGAGAACAAGACAAAGGGATTACATTGGTGAAAACCTGAAAACATTATCATCTGCTTTGCAAGTTACTCCCCTGTCTTAAGTGACCTTCATTACTGCCCCTTCATTTGGGGTCTGAGATTTTCTCTTTTCTTGCTTTTGCCATCTACACTCTCTTACCCTCCTTGTTCTAGTGGTTGTTCCGAGCTATTAATCTCAGCCCAGGGCCACAGCTCTGGTGCTTTACTTATAACAGGAATATATATGAGGAAAAAAATATATAAACCCCTCACTAAAAGTCAAACTTGCAAATCAGTTTTTACTCCACTCTATGATTTTTATAACTTATATACCTAAAATAAAATGACCCATAAAATTAAAAATAGAAGATATGTAGAAGGAGACCAACAAAACAGAAATAAGGGCAAGGGTGAAGAGATAAAAAGAAATGAGCTATTGAGCCACAGGAAGACCTGGAGGAAACATAAATGCACATGGCTAGGTGAAAGAAGGCTGCATACTATATGATTCCAACTGTATGACATTCTAGAAAAATTCAGGTGGGAAGGAAGGAAGGATGAATAGGTGAGGCACAGAGGATTATTAGAGCTGAAACTATCCTGTGTGTAATGATGGACACATGTCATTATCCATTTCTCAAAACTCAAAGAATATACAACACAAAGAGTGAATCCTAGTGTAAACTATGGACTTTAGTTAATAATAAAGTATCAATACTGGTTCATCAAGTATAATAAATGTACCACACTAATACAAGATATGAATAACAGAGAAACAGGTGGGAGGGGCATGTGGGACCTCTACTTTCCAATTAATTTTTCTATAAACTTAAAACTGATGGAGAATTAAAAAACAAACACAAAAGCATGGTGCTGTTAAAATTGGACAAAGCAAAATTAAGCAATGCAAAAGCATGAAACAGGGCAAAGATCAGTTGGGATTTATAACAGGTATAATTAATATACAATAGTTATTGGACAGTTATTATGAGTAGAAAAGTACCATGAAAATGTAAAGCAAATTGAGATATTTCTATCTCCTTGATAGAAATAGAAACAGAAATATCAAGGAGAAATAAATAAAAACACGGTGGAAGATTTTGGCACATTACCATTTATCTATGATAGTTTAGACAAAACAAGACACAGAGAATATATAGTCCGTGTGCCCAGTGGGAAACAGATGCCCCTTTCTGCATAAGAATTTGACTTTCACTTATCTTTCTCACTCTGTTCTTCTAAGAAGATAAAAGTAAGATGTCAGTTATGCTCCTACGCAACACTGCTTTGGTAGAAATAACTCCTATTGAATAAACTATATCTGGGAGTGACCATAAATGAGCTATAAATACCTGATTCGTACACCATAGATTTAAGCTCCCCTAAATATGTGACTCTTGTAACTAGATATGCCTCTGCAAAGACCCTGAAAGCTGTGCCAATGAACTTGTTAGAAGAGATTGCGCAGGGAACTGTGGCCTATAATCCCAGCACTTTGCGAAGCTGAGGTGGGAGGATAGCTTGTCATTAGAATGAAAATATTCTATTATATTTTCAATATAATAGAAAATAGGAAACTATAGATAAAAAGAATGAAACCAAAAACTGCTCCTTTGACAACATCAAAAATACTATAGGCCTCTAGCCAGACTGCTCAAGAACAAAAGAAAGAATACACAAGCTACCAATATCAGAAATGAGAGAGGAACATTCCTATAGATCCCTCAGACATTAAAATAAGAAAATATTATGAACAACTTATGCTTATAAATTTTATTACCTAGATTAAATTGATAAATTCTTTGAAAAACACAAACTGTCAAAGTGCACTCAAGATAAAATAGATAACTTGAATAGCCTTATATCTATTAAAGTAATTGAATTTATAGCTAAAAATTTCCTCTCAAAATAAATTTCAAGACTAGATGGCTTCACTGGTGAATTCTGACAGATATTTAAGGGAAAAAAAAGAAAATACCAATTCTACACAATATCTTCTCAAAGAATGAAAGAAGAGGAAACATTTCTCAACTCATTTCATGAGGCCTACATTATCCTGACACTAAAGCCTGAAAAAGACATATATAAAGAAGAAAATTACAAATTATATGTCCCTTATGTACGTAGATGCAAAAATCCTTAACAAAACTTTTAACAAATTTTATCTAGCACTATATCAAAAGAATAACAATGCACCATGGCCTAATAGATTTATCACAAGAAAGCAATGTTTGTTCAGTATGCAGAAACCAATTAACTGCTTCTTGGCCTGTTGGCTAAGATCAAGTATAATATCTATTCTCATCAGTTTAAAAACCAATTAAGGTAATTTACCATATCAACAGACTCAATTTAAAAACCCATATGAACACAAAGAATTTGACAAAATTCAACAATTATTTGCAATAAAATATCTCAGCAAATGAGAAATAGTAGGGAAATTCTTCAGCGTGAAAGAGACCATTTCATAACATCAAACTTAATGATGAGAGACTGAATGCTCTTTCTTTAAGATTGCTAATAAAGCAAAAATGGCATACGGTTGAGAGAGTCCAATAACACAAATCAATGAAACAGAATAAGGAGTCCAAAAATAGACCCATACATATAAGACGAACTGATTTTCAACAAAGTTGTCAAGGTAATTCAATTGGGAAAGGATAGTATTTTAAGCAAATGATGCTGAGATAATATGACATCCAGATGCAAAAGAGTTTATCTGGAGCCATACTTTGCACCTTATAAATAATTGAGGATGGATCTCAGATGTAAATATAAGAGCTAAAACTATAAGACCTCTAGAAGAAAACAGGAGAAAAATTTTTTGACCTTGAGTTAAACAATGATTTTTTAGGTAGGGCACAAAAAGCACAAATCACAAGTGATAAAATTGAAAATTGGACTTCACAATTAAAAACACTTGTTCTTTGAAAGACACCATTAAGAAAATGAAAACAGGAGCCATGGCCTGGGAGAAAATATTTGCAAAACACACATCAGGTAAGGCACTCATATTCAAAATATATAAAGAATTCTAATAAATCAAGAATAAGAAGG
Source organism: Lepilemur ruficaudatus (assembly GCA_963574885.1). NCBI lineage: Eukaryota > Metazoa > Chordata > Mammalia > Primates > Lepilemuridae > Lepilemur > Lepilemur ruficaudatus. The sequence goes on from CAUYRT010048448.1 coordinate 42,215, forward strand.
CAGATAACCCAATTTAAAGTATGCAGAAGATTGCACAGATACTTTCACCAAATATACAAAAGGTCAGTAAGCACATATTCAACATCATTAGTTATTAGGGAAATGCATGCAAATTAAAACCGCAATTTGCCACTACACACAAAAAAGCTAAAATAAACAGCTAAAATAAAAAAGTCTGACAATACGAAGTAATAGCAAGTATATGGAGCAACTTGAACTCTCATACAGTGCTTGTCAGAATGCAAAATAGCACAGTCACTTTGAAAAGCTGTTCGGCAATTTTTTTATGAAGTTAAAGCTATAATTACCATATCTTCTAGAAATTCTATTTCTAGATAGCTACCCAAGTGAAATAAAAACATTTGTCTACGGAAAGACCTGAATGTCATAGCAAAAATCTGAATGCTTATAGCAGTTTAATTCATAATAGTAAGAAAAAAACTGAAAACAATGCAAATGTCCATCTGGGGAGTGGATAGACAAACTGTAGTACATCCAAACAATGAAATGCTACTCGACAGTCAAAGGAGCAGACCACTGATACGTGCAACAAGGTGGAAGAACCTCAAAAGCATTATGCCAAGTAAAACCGGGCAGACACTAAAGATTTACGTTGTGTGGTCCCATCTATACGATGCCTATAAAAGGCAAAATCACAGAGACAGAAAATCGGTTAATTGCTGCCAGGATCTGGAGCTGGGGAGAAGGGATTAACCTATAAAGAGGTCAAGAAGAATCTTTTGGAATGATGGAAATAGTCTATATTTTGACTGTGATGGTAGCTGCACAATTGTATCCTACCAAAATTCTTCAAATTTGACACTTAAAAGTTGATTTTTATTGTGTGTAAGAAGAGAGAAAGAGAAAGAAAGAACGAGAGGAAGAAAGAAAAAGACAAGTTTTCTCATTCTTCAGCTCTTTTTGAGGTGCCTCTCTATCGATCCCAGCACCGCTGGTGGGAGTGAAAAGAACACAGAAGTGAGATCAGGTGGATTCCAACCCAAGCTGTTCAGTTGCTGGGTTTGGCAGTCTCGTTCCGTGTTCTCTATTCTTGGTGTGCTCTTGGCTGAGGAACAAGCAGACACACCAAAGTAAGGCAAGCACCAGGTGAACTATATTGAGGGGGAGCAAGATAGGATTATAGAGCAAGAGCAATACATAGGTTTACAGAGCAAGATACATACACCACAGATGACGACTGGACCGCTTGTCGTAGAAAAAGAGAACTTGGTTATGTCTGGGTCTTGTTTTATAGTGTCCGTCCGGGTAGGGACCTCCTTATACTTCAGACATCATCATGGAAACACTTTGATGGACAGTGGGAGTTATATGACCTGAGTCTCACTGCACATGCGGATCTCCCATGAGCCTCTCTGAAAGCCGGTCGTTCTAGGTCACTTTCAAGACTTTGTTTTATCTATGCTGCTTGGCCCGTGGGCTAGAGAGTCCTCTGCATTCTTTTGCAGCTGGCACATTAAATTCTGATTGGCAGATTCATAAGGTGTTCCTTCTTCCCCCAGGTGTGGTGGTCTCTGGTCCCCAGGAGGGGCCGGAAGTCCTTAACTGTCTACCTGACACAATCACGGGCAAATTTCTTAGGTCCTCAGAAGTGTAGCTTCCTTTTTAACCTACCTCAAAGGGCTATTGTGAAGATTAAATAGGGTAACATCTGAAAGCAATTGGCAAAAACAAACAACAGCAAAACAGGTGCTCAATACTTCTCATTTATATTAAAAAGATAAACCAGGAAGGGAACTGGCAGAGGCTAGCGTGTTCTCTGTGGGAGCCTCTTGCAGCTCATCCTGGCCTTCGGAACAGCTGGCATTCCTCTGCTCCTTCCTGAGAGTGAGGGGTAAGTCACCACCCCAGAGGCAGTCCAGTTCTGGCCAATCCATCTGACTGAATCGTGCCCCCTGGCACCCAGCTAATTTGTATGTTTGTTCTCCAGCCAATTTAGAATATTACAGGGTAAAAATAATATGGCAAGTATTTCTCAGAGAGTACTTTCCCTCTATCTTTATTAAGACTATACCTACGAAGATAACCTCTCCTGTGATAAGCCCTCTGCCTCACTTTTCTCTCACACTGGAGCAGCCAGCAGCTAAGGGCAAATGCCACCAAGACCTTGGCTAGCCTCGACTTGGACATGCCTGTTAAGTAAGCACGGAGAGAGTCAATTAATGTAATGCCTTTTTATTATGAGTTCAGGGGCAGCTCAATTTACAAGTTTTCCTTTCAAAATCATTCAGCCATTAAAGCTGCATAATCTTGGGAGGTTTTGAAGACACATAATTGATAAATGTTTTTTCCCTTCACACATTATCTCTCATGTTTATTCATGGAATGTGAACCAGTCATAATTTACAGAAAGGCTTGGGGGATCTGGCCTCCTGCATTTCTAAGGGGGAGGAAGGAGGACTCCTGTCTCAGAAGCCATTTGAAAGGGAGGTGGATTTGAGGTCTAAAGGCAGTGAACTCAACCTCAGGTTCTCCTGGCCTTACATTGGCTTGAAGACTAAGCCCGAGACCCGGGGCAGCAAGAGGGTTACCTGGCACCCCGACAGGCAAATGCTTGTTGATTGGATGTTTAAATTGTAAGGCAAGCTAGGCTGATCTTTGGAACATTCTTGTCCTTCTGAATCTACACTGCCTTTGATTGTTCTGCTCACCTGTTAAAGTGCTCTACCCAGGCCTGCCCTTTGGAGCAGTGCCCCAGGCGAGAGACCAGCAGTTCTCAAGCCTGACTGCTGCACATCAGACCATTATATCAGAGTCTCATAGGGACGGGTATAGGCATCAGCATTTTTTAAAGCTCCTGAGATGGTTCCAACGTGCAGCGGGGTTGAGAACAGTGGGTCTGGACCAGTCCTTCTCCAAGTGTGGTCTGTGAGTCACAGGCTGCAGAGTCTCCTAGGATGTTTGTGGAAACTGTAGATTCCTGGGGCCACCAGCCCTCAAGGCACTGAGTCTCAAGGTGGGATCTGGAAATGTTTTAAAAAGCTCTCCAGGTGATTCTTAAGGGCCCTACGAGAATCACTCCTCAGCCTTTTGCTAGCCCACCTGTCCCTTATGAAACGGCAGTTCACGCTCCTCATCAGCTGTCCTGGTCTTTAGTTCCTCAACGGTATCAAGCTTCATCCATCCTAAGCACTCGTACACATTACAGTCACTGTACTTGGAAGACACTTTCTCCTCTCTCTTTGACATTAGGCATTTAGCAAAGATAGCAATGATGAAGTTATAATCCCAGAAAGTCATTGCAAAGGACATGTTTGGAGGGAGAAAAGAATAGGCACTGGAGGGCCTTGGGACAGAATGGTTTGCTAAGTTCCCTGTCTGTCACGGGAAGCCATAGAGAGATTGCTCCAGAGATGGTGCGAGAAAAGCCAGCAGGTTTGATGTAGGCAGAGGAGGGATAAGCAGGGAAGACTTGAATGACAAGGTCAGAGCCATTGAAGGGGCAGCTCTGGGCCACCAGCAAGAGAAAGTTGAGCCAAGGGACACCTTAAATGCGCCCAGCAGGACCAGAAGATGCAGCTCACTGGACCTGTGCCAAGGAGCATGTGCCACAACGGGAAGGGGGACACCAAAGGGCAAAGCTGCAAGGTGCAGGATGCACCCGAATAGAGGGAACAGCCACCCTGGCTACCTCCAGTGATTGCTGATGATGGGAAAACGTGAGTGGAAAGTTACACCAATCTCTCAAGTCCAGTGTAACCAAGAAAGTGTAATTTAATTTAAAAGTAGCTAATTTAGCTTCCTATCAACTGTAGATCTTTCAAGGAGACCTCTATTCCTCTAGGACAGTGTTTCTCAAACTTCCATGTGCACACGAGTCAACTAGGGATCTTATTAAAACACAGATTCTGAGGCAGCAGTTCTGGGTAGGGGCTGAGATTCTGCATATCTAACCAGCTCCCAGGGCCCCTGGTCTGAGCACCAGTCTTAGAGCAAGGAGAGTTGAATGTTTGGGACTCATATAACGGTGGGCCCACAGTGGAGCCGAATCCAGAAATGCCTGCTGAATTGTCAAGTTTTATGTTAGATTCCATATAGCTTTAGAATTAAATATTTGCTTGCATTCTCATTCTCTAGAGGTTTCTATTCCAAAAATGATACGATAGTGCTCTATTAACCAAAATACATGTTTAAATGGAACTTCCAGTTTCAACATGCCAGATAATAAGGCGGGTTATTACATATGTGCAGATGTTAGGCATGAAAAAACACCTACACTGTTTTCTTTTGGTCACCCATTCATGGGTTCAAATGTTAAATTATGCCTTTCAGAATAGGGAGAAAGACACTGAGTAAAGAGCCGTCTTTGGCAGCTGAGAGTTTCATTACAGGAATTTGATTAGGAAACTGTCAAAGTGACCAGATTGCACAAGAGGATCAGTCAACACTGTTGACTGGTCCTCAGCATCAGCTCTGCTTTCTGCGTTGTGAGGCTGGCAGGGATGTGCTGGGCAGAACAATGCCAAGTTCACCAGGAGAGCCCGGCTGGTGTTCACTGTCGGTCAGCTGGGTTGGAAAGAGAACAGAGGTCAGTGATGACAAGTACAGTAACTGTTAGGAAGGTGGGCCCAGGAGCCATCCCAGGAACACTGGAATCCATGGAAAGGCCTCTGATGCATCAAGCGTCAGTCTGAGCTGGGCTGATCTAAGGTAGGCTAAGAGTTTACAGTCTTTACAATTCAGATCACAACTGTGCTCCTAGCGACAGATTAGGGGTGTGTGTGTGTGTGTGTGTGTGTGTGTGTGTGTGTGTGTCTAGTCAAATAAAATCACCAGGTTGGCTGAGACTTTCAAAGGCCATCTAATCAATGCATCATATCAGACAGGCCCTAATGTCAGAATTTCCAGACGGATAGGAGTCCATTCTATTCTAAAAATTCTCCAGGTAAGTCTATTTAACAACTTTTCTCACAACTCCTTCTTTTTGTTCAGCATCCCTACGGTCAGGAAACATTTGTTTATAATTCACATATATCAATTTTTTAAGAGTTACTGAGCTTTGAAAATCTAGACATGTGCTTGTCTCTGTAAGGATATCAGCACGTGGGAGGCATGATGCCTGCTCCCTTGTCGCTCTTCCAAAACCTTTTGCTGATCCTTCAGTCAGAATTAATTTTCCCCTGAGCTCCCATAATATTTCATTTACAAATTTGTGATGGCATTTATCACATTCTTCTTTTTGTTATGGTTTGTGTGCGCATGTGATACACTTACCTCCTTGCCAGAATAGCATGCTGTTCAGACATCAAATGGAGAAGTTGGGGGTCAACTCGAGCACCTGTCCCAGCTTAAGGTTCTTTGAAATTTGAGGAAACTTAAGGGAATCCATGCTTTACTACCCAATGTTCAATATCTTTGCTAGAGCATAAACTTGGTAAGTAGCTGTTGAGTTAAAAATTAACATTCTGTGTTCAAGAAATAGGTATAACATCATTCATTGTGACCTTATTAGCTATGGAAAAAGATTGAAACCACCTGAATATCCATTTATAGGCCACTAGTTAAATACAGTTTGGCACACCTATATGATGGAATACCATGCACCTGTTGAAAAGATTGAGGCAGATCTATTAATATATGTACCAATATGGAACAATCTCGAAGGTATGGTGTTAAGTGAGATGCAGAATGATGTTTATGGTACACTAATATTTGCAATAAAAAAGGTGTGTGTGTGATATGTGCATAGACTATGTCTAGAAGGATACAAAAGAAATTGGTAACAGAGGTTGCTGACTAGGAGAGGAACTGAGGGGCTGGGACAGAGGTAGTGGTGAGTTGATCAACTAGTTCTTTTGGGATAAAAAGCCCGAGTTGCACAGTTTGATAAGTTCTGTGATATAAATATCCCTTCCTGGCCAACATCAAGCTAACAATGGCTTAACAATGGGTGCACAAAATTCAGTTGGCTCCAGTGAGCTGTTAAGAGCTAGTTTTAAAACATACCTCTAGGCACAGGGGTGGGAAGCTGTGGGAAGCCACTTTCCACCGTAGACCCAATTTTAATTTCTTATGCCATACTTGGATTTAAAATGTAATAATAAAAATGTAAATTTAGAAAAATTATCATGCTTAGTCTGGTGTTTTCATTTAGTCACTCTTCTCTAAGATAGGTCCATTCACCAAATCTAAGCATGAAAATGAAGTTTTTCCCTCCATCTTTGGGTTTTCATTTCTTTTTTTTTTTTTTTTTTTTGAGACAGAGTTTCACTCTGTTGCCTGGGCTACAGTGCCGTGGTGTCAGCCTAGCTCACAGCAACCTCAAACTCCTGGGCTCAGGCGATCCTCCTGCCTCAGCCTCCCGAGTAGCTGGGACTACAGGCATGCGCCACCATGCCCGGCTAATTTTTTCTATATATTTTTAGTTGGCCAATTAATTTCGTTCTATTTTTAGTAGAGATGGGGTCTTGCTCTTGCTCAGGCTGGTTTTGAACTCTTGACATTGAGCAATCCTCCCGCCTTGGCCTCCCAGAGTGCTAGGATTACAGGCGTGAGCCACCGCACCCGGCCAGGTTTTCATTTCTGAAGGCTTCCATGTCACATAAAACTTTGATTAAATACATTTGTTATGCTTTTCTCTTTTTAACCTGTCTTTTGTTATAGCAGTGTCATCTGTGACCCTTATGATGGGGGAGGAAAGGTATCACACCTTTCTGCTCCTACAGGTTCAATGTTTGAGAGTTTTGTCTCAACTTAATTTCATTCCCCACTTTGTCTAACTGCAAATTCGTCTTGAGTTTTCAGCTACACTGTTTCTCCTCAGACTGTGCTTCCTGTCGTAAGCTCACGTCTCACTCTGCCCTCCCTCATCACTTACCACACCTGTCACTTTCATTGTTTAACATGTCTTTCCCCATCGGCTGAGCACAATGACTGCCTCAGTTATAGGCATATTCCTAAAACCTTGCACAGTGCCTAGCACATGTTAGGCACTCAGTGCACACTGGCAGAATGAACTAATGAATTATAGTCCACTGGTATTAAACTTTCAAACAGGAAACATCCAGAGACACCCAGTATAGAGAACATTTTATTTGGAAAGCTTTTGAGTATAATATTCTCTTCATTTCTCATTAAGGCAGTAATGTACTTCCTTCCTGAAGGCAGACTGGGGGAAAAAAATCATCTGAGGCTACATTAAGTTCAGACTAAAGTCAAAGCCAACCACTTTGCATTCAGAAGCAGCAAAAATACCGGTTATGGGCTGGCAGAAGCCACATATTGGCTTCCTGAGCCCACTGCCAAGGAACAGATCCAGGGTGAAGCATTTCAATTGCTTTGAAAAATGGCTGAGTTCCATTACATAGTACCCTTAAAAAAGACACCGCATTGACGAACCCTTTCAGCACGATAGACGGAGTCTAGTGTTGGTTTGCAATGTTCTGTTGATTTTTGCCTTCAGTTGGTTTTTGTGAAAGTTGCTTAATCTATAAGAGCTATTCAAATTCATACTATCCTTCTGGTTTTGTTTTGGAATTCTTTAAACATCCAGTAAATTAGCTCTTCATAAAGCAAGTTCTTATCCAGTATATATTCATTTTCTCCTTGACATCTGGCTAGGTATGTGGTTGGGTGGGGCATGGTGGGGGGGTGCTATTCATTGGCACATATTGCTCCCTGGGGCTTGGGGGTGGCAAAAAGCTTTTAGAGTACCAAAAAAGTAAACATTGATAATATGGCCTGACAGCAATCAGATAGGCTAAGATATTAGAGAAAGTGAAAGCAAAGCAGGATTGCTTCCAAATGTCAACAGATATTTAACCGCATCACAATAACTAGACCTAACACGTGGGGCTAAATACATGGAGAGGCAGCACCCTGAAGGATGCTTAGTTATAGCTCCACGATGCCCCCTAGTGGTCAGGATCTCCATTACACTCTCCCTGGATCCAACCTTAAGAATCTACCTTGAGGACATAGTATTCAAGATGTTAGATCCGGTCTGAGCCCAAATTCTAGGGTTAAAAACACAGTAATTCTTACTATCTGAAAAACCAAAAAATTATGACATTTGGGACTCCAGTTCTAAGGAAAGGCTCTGATGATGAGGCTTACTTCTATGGGCTACCAAGACTCTTGGAACCCCAACAGCCTGAATGATTTGTCAGATGTTCCAGTGGCCCAGAGACAAGAATGGCCGGACGAGGGGAGCCACAGAGAGGGCAAGTTTATGAGAGGGTGAGGATCAAAGTCACAGGGAGAGACGGTAGGAAAAGGGGAGAGAAAAAGAGTCTTGTAACAGGTCAAATGTCAACCTCTAACATCAGGTCTTAGGGCAGGTCTGATGATCCCTCTTCCTCTTTGACCAAAGAAAAAGGCAGTCACATTAAACTGCTTTGAAAGATTATGTGAAAATTAGTAACACTGCAGCTTCTTCTATCTTTGACTACTGCAAAAGCAGGCAGGGTGTCTAGAAAATAACTTCTTTTTTCTCTAGATTTTCAAAGAAACACATACATTAAGAATAAAAAAATATTTGTAGGATATTGGGCCTTCTGCAAAGAATTGAAGCACTTGTTGTTAAATACAGGAGAAGCTACTTGGCTGTACAAGTATGGGGCTTTTGGAATCCTGCATAATGTCACCAAGTGGAACTTTGGAATGGCTCGAATTGTCCCCATGCTTCCTGGGAGCATCCTGTGCTGGGTGGTCAGCAGCGAGCGTGCTGCCTCCTACCCCGCCCTACCCCTGTGGGCTCACACCCTCTTCATGCCTTTCCCCATGAGGCAAGCAAACACGGTCATGACCATTTTGGGGTTCACTTCAACCAGGTCTTCTGGAAGGGCGTACACTCTTGCTCCGATTTTTCGGGCCATAGAGATGGCATACCTAAAAGGCAGAAAAGAGGGAAAATGAGGAGAGCCTGAGCAACACAGCATGACAGCGACCCCTCAGGAACACAGTGACAATTGTTCTATGTGCAGGTCAGAATTCGCTCCTGCAATAGCGGGAGCCAGTCACCGGTATCCTCACACTGCTGTGGACAAAGTTTGGCTCAGCAAAAGCTCCTGGAAAAGCACTGGACTTGTCACCTATATCATGATAATTATCTAATGTATTATTTGTCCTCAGAGACCACTTGGGTATCTACCCCAGGAGTAGTGTCTTGAGCTATATAGTAGCATGGCAGAAGAAGTCATAGAAGTGCCCTACAATTTGTACTAGGAAAACTTTGCAAACTATATTTCAACTAGAGAAACACTTTTACAAGGATGAAGAGAGGAAAAATGCATCTATAGTACCGTGACCTGACACATCAATTCTTTCATTCCAATGCTTGCCACATATACATGTACTTATTTATGGTACTATAATATAAGATGGCCAAAGATTTATATTCCATATTTTTTCATATAAACTTATAATAGCTGCATCAGGACATTTTTCGCTCTATTTATAGTTATATGAAGATAATTTTTATTAGCTGTAATGTATTTTTAAATGAGCCCACACTACGAGCTGGCAGCTCTTTTATTCACCTCATTTATTATCTAGTGACCTCTTAAGAACTATGGTTATTCCAGAGTTCTTGACTCTACCAAGCCCCATTACTCCCTCCCTGTTCTCCTAAAATATCTTTACTCTTACTCCATTTGGCAAATGAAGAACATCAGGCAGAAGTAGTCCCATTCTTTCTCTTTGTCTACCTGTCAATAACTTCCTCTATATTATTAATGAAGTAAAATTAATTTTTCCATTATAAAACATAGAGGGAAAATCGTTTGAAAATCAGAAAGAAGCTTCAAAAAAAAATCACACACAATCTTGCCACCATCATATAACCATTCTTAGCATTTTGTGTAATTCCTTTTATCCATTTTTCTAAGTAATTTTGTATCTTGCCCCCTGCCCCCTACAGGAGAGTGCTTAGGAACCTGGGCGCTGACGTCAGACTTTGAATCTCAGCTGCACAACTTAAAAACTGTATGACTTTGTCAAGTTCCTTAAACCTAATTATGTTCCCCTTGAACATCTGGGCTCAAGGCTTTTTTTTTTTTTTTTTTTTTTTTTTTATTTTCTGGGTCTTCATATGTATTCTTTTTCCTCCCTGGAATTTTCTTCTTCTCTCCTTTACCTGTCTACTCCCTTCCTACCTGTCCTTTTAATTCAGATCAGGTAGGATGTTATTTGCTCCAAAGAGCTCTACTTCCTGTTACTTCAAGGACACCCTGAATTCCCCTTCCACACCCCTGTCACACTGTATTGTAATTACAGTTTAATTGTTAACTTCTCTCCATTAGACTGTGTTAAACAGCAGCATCCTGGGAAAATAGGTCCCCAGTTTCCTGAATTGGGAACAGAGAGAAGAGCCCTGTTGGGAATACAAAGCAAGGGTGCTGGGCACTAGATAGTTGTCAATTCTAGACCTGTGTTATGATTTGAATTGTGTCCCTTCCAAATTCATATGTTGAACTTCTAACCCCCAGTACCTCAGAGTGTGACCCTATATGGGAATAACATTGTCACAGATGTAATTATTAAGAGGTCATGCTGCAGTAGGGCGGGGCCTCAATCCAATATAACTGATGTCCTCATAAGAAGAGAGGAAACATGGAGACACACGAAGAGGGAAGACAGCCACACAGGAAGAAGGCCATGAGAAGACAAAGGCAGAGATTGGACTGATGCATTTACAAGCCAAGGAATGCCCAGGATTGCAGACCTTCACCAGACGCTGGGAGAGGCATGGGACAGAGTCACCCTCAGAAGGAATCAACCCTGCCAACATCTTGATTTCAGACTTCCAGCTTCCACAACTGCGAGAGAATAAACTTCTGTTGTTTCAAGCCACCCAGTTAGTGAGGTATTCCGTTATGGCAGCCCTAGAAAACTGACACAACATGCTCTGAGAAAGGCCTCTCTCTACAGCAGAGGTCAGTCAACTTTTCTGCAAAGGCCCAGATAGTAAATATCTCAGGCTTTGTGGGTTTCTGTTGCAGCTACTCAACTCTGCTGTAGTAGCAGGGAAGCAGCTATGGATAATATGTAAACAAATGGGGCTGTGTTCCAATAAAACTTTATTTATAAAAGTGGACAACAGGCCAGATCTGGCTCAGAGACTGTAGTGTGCTGACCCCTGCTCTAGACGAATCATTTGGCAGGTGACCTGGGTGGTAAAGCACACGAGAGCAGGCCTCAAGCTGGTGAAGACTCTGGTGTTGAACCCTAACCCTGCACATTCTTAACCATGAGTATTCATCAATGGGGTGTTTGGATCTGGGGCTTGCCATATACAAACTTTATTTTGGAAATCTCCTGTAGATTAGGATCAGGAAACTGGTTTCATGAAACTACAGGCTTGTTTATCAATTGTAAGAATATTTATTTTTTGTCTTGCTCCTGTTCTAATACTAGAAGCCTTAAACTGCTATGGTACCATATCCAAAATAATGATGATAAGACTATTATAAGTCATGAGAAGACAAAACATGAATAGTGAAAATAAGGTGTCTGCACAAAGTCATAGGCATTAGACTTTTCAAGTATCGAGTGGCCAAGTGGGTGCTTCCTGCCTGATCTCAGGTTTATTTACTTACTTTGCATTGTTGAGTTTCTCGTCATCATCCAGGTTTTCTGTTTTCAGAAGGTCATAGTTAATGGAGCCTGGTTGGATGGCATCAATGAGATCCAGAACAGGCAGACTTGTGCTAATCTTCGGGTCCTAAACAGACAGAAAGGGAGAGTTTTATCAACACCTTCCAAAGTTACCTCCATTCAGTTCAAAGGAAGTGGGTGGCTTTCTTAAGCAGGAAATATATGCAGCTGGCTCTGGGAAATGCCACCGAATTCCACATAGTGTTTCATATAAACTGTAGTTTCCGTAGGGGCACCAGTAACTTCCCAGAAAACCCACTGTCTGCCAACAGCAGGGAGGTGTTCTCAAACAATGAATAGAAGGAAGTTATCACAACTGGAGAAAAACATAAATGTTGAAATGTGTCTTTTAACTATCAGTAATATGGTAGCATAGTGGAGGAAGGGATGGTTTAGAAACGAAAACATCAGAATGGAGAGACTAAAGGTGTTAAGAGTATGCTCCCCATTCGGAGCTCCTCTTGCTTTCCCTTTTCTTCACTGCCTTTCCAAATCTCTTTTTTTTTTTCTATCCTTTATAGTTAGCATTTTATGTTCTCCACCACCAGCATAACCTGGGCCTTATCTCATCTCCTGCTGGGGTGGCCTGGAGGACTCTCATTTCCCACCCTGGGTGTTAAAGCTGAAAAGTTAATGATTGGTTCTTCTTAGAGTGGATAGGGCTGGGAGGTGGGCATGGGGTCACAGGTTTCCTTCAAGGAAGGAGCCTCCTTCTCCCTAGTCTAGTAGGGACCCTGACCTGGGGACGAGGGAGAAAGAAGGGGGGTCAAATGGTGGCCTGGGGGTCAAGCCTGGGCTGCAGCCCCTGAAGCCCCAACTCTGGGCCAGCAACTCTAAGCCATCTCTGAGGTGCCGTATCTACACTCTGGCCTCCTGAGTTTGGGGGTGACCCTCTAGGACACCTAGGCCTCCTCCCCATGTCCATCCCTGCTTTTCCCTGGCATCTGAGATGGGAGAGGGCTGTGCTCCAGGAGGAGCCATGTGTGCAGAGAGGCCTCATTCTCTCAGGGCTTGCTCCTGAGTGAGTTTTGCATAAAAGGATTAAGGCCAGAGGAGATGTAGGAACTCCAAATCTCTTTCTGAAAGAATCTGCTCTCTTCAGTTACCAGCATCCAGTCCTAACTCTGCTCAGCTCTCCAGACTGAACAGGAAGCTGGAGTTGGGCCAGAGGTGCCCGTTACCTGTCATGAGCTCCCAGCAGCTGGACACTCCTGTGACAGCCCTACCCAGGCACATGTTCTGCGCTTCCTGGTGGAAAGGGATTTTAAGTTCCTCTTGATTTTGAAACAGAGGATTGATAGCATGATGAACTACCTCACCGACCCTGTTAACACAACTCGGAAGGGGTCCCTCCCCTCAAACTTGACCTTCAAACTAGAAAAATGTAGTTAAGATGGCACAGACATTATTATAATATGGATCAAGTGTGCAAGTCCCTTGAGGAAGAATCCAGCTAATGTATGAAACATGAGTCAAGAAATTTAATAAAGTATAATGCTGTTATTAATAAAAATGGGATTTGGATATGAATACACAACTGCTTTTTTTCCCCAAAAAAACATCACATGGGAGATCTTTTAGCATTTTACATTTCACCATTATAATGTTAAAAATCTGAATCATGGAGATGCGCTCATTTAAAAAGTATTATCATATTTTATGTTACTTTGAAAGAACAATGCCTAAAACGATGCTTAAAAATGATGGGTTTTTAAAATTAACTATTATGGGAGAAAGTGATGAGAAATTTGTCAGTGAAATGGCCAATGCACATCAAAACAATAATGGGTCATTTAAACAAAATCAAAATGGGAGGGGCAGCCTGAAATACCTAACACTGAAGGTCACTTTAATATACAGTGAAAATAATAAAGATCAGCACAGAGCTCAGGTGGCCTCTAGCAGGAGAAGAAGAATTTTACCTTGAAACTAGAGATGGACGAACTTTTCTCTGCTTCCTTCAACGTTTGATTCACCCAGCTGACAATAATGTCATCATTAACTTTCTGGCCACCACCAATTTCTTCGAGGATATTCAGCGTGTACCTGAACAAAATCAAGAATGAGTTTTGGAGAAAAGTTGCCAAAGAATTCAATATAACAAAAAATAGCCAAGGGTAGGAATTTTCTTTTCTTTCTGGGTATGGTATAGAAGACAGTCTGGACACCATGACATTTAAGGGAAAAATAGAATATATATAATATTAGTTCCTTTTAGAATAAGATATAAATTTATGGTGGTTATTATGACATGCAAAGCAAATACTTCCTTCTAAGCACTGTCATTGCTCTGGGCAGGAAGAAAAAGCAGAAGAGAAGAAGTGCAGGAAAGGGAAACGAAGCAAAAGATTCCAACCAGTGACAGTTTTCTTAAACGAACCATAAAAATCAAGAAACAACTCAATGTTAGAAAAGTCCGAGTAGCCAACCTGCTAAAAAAAATATAAATGATATTTTCATTTATCATAAAAGTGAAATGTTAGGAATACACCAACAAAGGTAATCTTTAGTCTGAGGGTAAGAATCGCCTTACTTACTGATTCTGAGAATTTTTGGGGGGGGGGAGACACTTATTAAGAAGACGCTTCAAGCTCTTGAAATTCCATGGAGCAGAGAAGAATTACCATTCCCTAAATGTACTCCCTTCTGAAAGGGGATTTGCGTGGAAGAAAGCCAAGCAGCTGAGCAATCTGCAGGTTTGCTGATCTCAGGGTTCAGGTTTGCAGGCGGGGGTCCAATTACACATGAAAGACCTTCAGGGCTAGGATTACAGTGTGTGCGCTTCTCCAACTGAAACTCAAGAATCCTGTGATTGAACCTCCTCTGGCCCGGCCTACCTAAACGAGGTCACCCTCCACTCGGGTGCCCCAGGATTTCGCCTACATAATCTGTTCAGTATCTTTCTCAAGTTACTGCTTCTATGGAAACACAATTCTCCCACGACTTTGCACAGGGCTTTCAAGTTTAACCCCTGAAATAGGGGTGACGCTTGCTTCCTCTATGTTAAAACATCTTCCCATCATCAGAGATAGGGAGGAAAATGGCTGCTGCAACTTTCTTTATCAAAAAAAAGAGTAACTTGGTGGGGCGCGGTGGCTCATGCCTGTAATCCTAGCACTCTGGGAGGCTGAGACGGGTGGATTGCTCAAGGTCAGGAGTTCGAAACCAGCCTGAGCAAGAGTGAGACCCCGTTTCTACCAAAAATAGAAAGAAATTAATTGGCCAACTAAAAATAGATAGAAAAATATTAGCCGGGCATGGTGGTGCATGCCTGTAGTCCCAGCTACTTGGGAGGCTGAGGCAGAAGGATTGCTTGAGCCCAGGAGTTTGAAGTTGCTGTGAGCTAGGCTGGTGCCACGGCACTCTAGCCTGGGCAACAGAGTGAGACTCTGTCTCAAAAAAAAAAAAAAAAAAAGAAAAGAGAGTCACATTTACCAAACTGGCAGTGATGTCCTCTCAAATTTACCTCCCAAATCTCCCTGAGATCAAGTGGCTCTCTTTCACTCTGTTTCTCCTTTTCACAGAATTTCCTTTCCAAAGTGCAGTTCTGGTCACATTTAAAATGACTCTCTGTGGCCCAAAGAATACAGGTTAAGCTCCTTAGCATGGCACTGTTACAATTTGGCTCCAGTCTCCTTTGTCAGCACATCTTTCATTTCCTTCTTCTCTCCCCCTTCCTCTCCCATCCCATGCCCCGCCCCCAGACACACGCATGCCCACGCGCGCGCGAACACACACACACACACGCTTCAACCACCCAGAACCATCAGCAGCTCCCAGACCACATCATGCATCCTCTCGCCTCCTGTGTCCAGGACTCAGCTGTCCTCTCCGGCTGGGACACCCTTCCCTTCCAGGGAATTTCTCATCCTTTAGACAATTCCCAGCTCAAGCATCACTTTTCTCATCCGGGTGTGTATTAATCATTATTGTTACACTTGCGTCAAATCTGTTTTTCAGAACTTTTGATGGAGTTGATGTCCACCATGTCCCCTCGGACATGCCCTGTTCACTGCAATATTTTCTGAGGCTAGCAGGGTGCCTGGTGCTACTGGGCATCTAGTAAGTGGAAGCGTAAAGTGGTGGCTGAAATAAATAGAACGACTTTCTCCATTTAAGGGAAAGCAAGGAGAGAGTAAAGACGAGAAATGTTGGCTGGGCGTGGTGGCTCACGCCTGTAATCCTAGCACTTTGGGAGGCTGAGGCGGACGGATCGCTCAAGGTCAGGAGTTCGAAACCAGCCTGAGCAAGAGTGAGACCCTGTCTCTACTAAAAATAGAAAGAAATTAATTGGACAACTAAAAATATATAGAAAAATTAGCCGGGCATGGTGGCACATGCCTATAGTCCCA
>CAUYRT010048449.1:0-33932 GCA_963574885.1 Lepilemur ruficaudatus
ACACACACACACACACACACACACACACACACCCCTGTGTTGGACCTTCCCTGGCCAGCCTCTTGAGAGACCAAGAAGGGACCCTAAGGAAGGCTCTCTGGGAAAGTGAGGGCACCATGGCCTCTGCAATCTGTGACTAACACAGCCAAGCCGATTTAACAAACATGCTAAACAACAACAAAATAAAACTAAATGTGTGCTCACACAACATGAATCAGGAAAACCTGGCAGAAAAGGGGAACAACGACTTACCAGCCTGGGAGTTTACAGGTCTAATGGAAGTGCAGATTTAGAAATAACTTTCCTAGAAAAAGAACAATTCCCTCTTACATAACAGCAGCTAATGTGGCTCAGGCACCAGCCTTTGAGGGGAAAATACCTTTTGACTCATTTCTTATTATCAGGTTCACCCTTCCTAACACATGGCCCCTGAAGACCAACACCCCAAGACTACTGTATATGCCCACGAATGTGAACAGAAACCAGCCTAAACTATACAAAGATATGATTTTGCTTTGAAAATTCAGTTTTAATTCTACAGAATAAAAAATAAATGAATAAAAGAGTAGTGTGTGTGTACTTATTCTCATGTAAAAGTACCAATTCTTCCCCCAGAGCCACAAAGTTATGAGGACCAGTAGTTTGGTCTGTCTTGACCTGGCCCCTACACACACACACACACACACACACACACACACACACACAGCCCCCCAGCTCCGCACTCAGCGGGCCTGGGAGGAAGTCACGTGGGCTCCCTCATGCCAGGGACTGCAGTCCTGGGAGGAATGTGAGCCCTCTCAGAACAGAGCCCCTCATCAAAACCACCGCGGGGAACTCTGGTCCCGGGTCCACTGCTAAATGGCCCACTCACTGCTTTTGTCTTTTCATTCATTAAAGGCCTGGTCTTGGGGAGACCTGAGCACTCCAGGGACAGAGAGGAGAGAGGAGGATGGTGGAAAGCCCAACCGGGGAGGGCACAGGCAGTGGAACAGCAGTCAGGGCGCAGAAGGTGTCAGGAAGACAGCGACTGCGGGGCTGGGGTAGGGGATCCTTTCCCTTGCAGAGCAGGCGCCCATCCAGTCCCCCATCTTCCCCACAGACTGCAGCCACTGTCCCGCAGCTCTTCCCGCAAAGTCTCCACTTTGTATCGGAAGACTGTCCCAGAAAGAGAACATCAGTGGCCGTCGGGAATGGAGTCGCTCCCAGCCTCTTGGAACAGGGCTGGGCTAACACCCTAGCTGGCCAAGGAAGGGGAGAAGCCTGCGGGCTGCAGGGGATGAGTGCACACCCACATGCACAAAGTGCTCAGTTTGCTCAGGTAACTGCTCAGCTCTCGCTCTCAAACAGCTGCATGTCCCGGGAAAGTAAGCCCTAAGAGCAGAGGTACCCAGACCTCACCACTGCAGCTGCCTCTCCCACCCAGCCCGGGGAGGGGGCACCACGCCAACCAATGCCAGTCACTTTAGACCATCTCCTCCCTCCCTAGAATAAGCAAGAGCATCCAAAATTTGGCATGCCCCTTTTCCCACAACTATCCCCAAGCCTCACTTTGGGGGAGCCAGGTGACTGCACACCTCTCTTTCAGAATCAGTAATAGAGATTAAAGTCACTTTAAGAACAGCCACGTGTGCAAGTAGCCGTTCTCCTCAGCCCCTTTCTCAAAAGGCCCCCATGAAGCCTCCCTGTGCTACCCGCACCTGGGCTGTGGCTCCCAACACAGGTCCTCTCCCGCCTGCGAGCCCAAAATCTGCTTCCCGCGAATTCTGGGTTGAACTCCTACAGAAGTCAAGCCACCAGCTGGTGTTTTTCTGTTTTTGTTTTTTTCCTCTCCAGGATTTTTTTTCTTCCCACTCAAGAATTTCCCTTTAAATAGATGGGGGTTCAGAGAGGACCCTCGGGCCAGTCCCCCAGGCCTCCGGGAACGTCTCCAATTCGCAGAGTTGAACTCCGGAGAGGAGAACAATGAGCTAATTACAGTTTTATCTTTCTAATCACCTGAGGATTTGTGCGAAAGAGAGACGCAGTGGGGGACGCCAGCGTGAGAAGAGACTTTCCACCGCGGAGCCCCGGGGTGGAGAAACAGAAACCCCCACCGTTTCTAAACTTTTTCTCGGCCAGTTCTGCAGCAGTCCTGGGGCTACTTGGCCCAATGACTAGCTAGGGAAAGAGTTTTTAAAAACTATGTATTTTTTAAAAGTCTTTATCGAACGTATGAAAATAAACCAAGCTGCACCGAGCATTCCTCGGCCTTTCTGGGCTTTCTATACTTTTGGGCTTCGGTTTCTTCCTACTGGAGGGTCCCGCGTCGGACGCGACGGGCTCCGGGGAGTCAGCGCCCTCCCCGCGGAGCTGCGCTGCGCCTGGGTCGGAGCCGGGCTTTGTTTCGGTACCGAGGCAGCGAGGCTGGACCTGGGCGCCGGGGCGGGCACGTCGCTGAGCCGCACCTCCGGCTCCAGGCGCCCGGCAGAATCGCGCAGCAAGGCGCGAGGGCGGCCGCGGGCAGCCGGTCCGTCCCGGCCTCACCGCAGCCCGCGCCGTCCCGCGGACGGAGGGCGGCCTTACCTGAGGGCTTGGAGGCTTCGGTGGCATTGGGCGGGGTCATGGCGATGCAGACGTCCCCCTCGGGGAACTTGTCGCACTTGAGCATCTCGGGCCAGTAGAAGCCGAAGAACTGCATGACGGGCTCGCACGAGTCGCGCACGGCCTCGCAGAGCCATCGACACGGGTAGATGGGCCGGTCGAGGCAGACGGGCGCGAAGAGCGAGCAGAGGAAGACCTGCGTGCCCATGTGGCAGTTCTTGTTGAGCAGGGGCACCCAGCTGCTGGCCTGCTGCTTCACCTCGGCCATGGTCTCGTGCTCCAGCAGGTTGGGCAGCACCATCCTCTTGTAGCCCACGTTGTGGCACAGCCGCAGGTCCGCGGGGATGTCCACGCACTGCGGCGGCTTGGCGTAGAAGCGGCCGCTCGGGTACGAGCCGACGTCCGACTGGAAGCTCACGTAGTCGTACTCGCTGGCCGAACCCCCGGCCAGGAGCGCGGCCGCCAGCGCCAGCAGCACGCCCGGGCCGGCCCAGCGGCCCATGCCGGCTCTGCGCGCTCGCTCCGCCACGTCGGGGCTGCCCGCCGCCTCCGCGCGCCCGCAGCACACTTCCAGGAGTCTCCGGGGACAAAAGGAGCCGTCCCCAGCCCTGCCCGACTCCGCGGCCGCGCGCTCCTGCCGGGTCCCGGCCGGTGGCGGCCCTCAGCCTGCCGCAGGCGCCGCGACGGGAGTTCGTGCGGGGCGCGGGGCGCGGGGCGCGGGCGGCGGCACCGACTCCCAGGGCTGCCGCGCTCGAGTGCGCCGGGTCCCCCGGCCGAGCCCTCGGAGCCGCCCCGCGCAGCCAATCAGCTCCCGGCGGGGCGCGCCGCTCTGCGCGCACGTCAGTCACCGGCGCGGGGACCAATCGCCTCCCGCGCGGGCTCGCTGCGCCGGGCTGGGCGCAGGTCAACACCCCCTGAAACGCCACCAGAAATAAATAAATAAAAGGAGCGGAGGAAAGAGGCGAGAGGGAAAAATGAAAGGGGGGACGAGAGAGGCGCCGGGATACGCAAGGTTTCGCGCTGCAGTTAACGCGCGTCGCCTTGCGGAAAAGCGGGGACCCTGGTGGCACTTGCAAACCCATGGGATAACGAAGACTTTTTTTTTCACACTTTTTCCTAATTTCGAGCAGCAGCCCGTCAGACTGGCGGCTCCCGCCCTCGGTTTTGTTCTCCTTGGCCACAGTACAAAGGCAGGTCGTTTCCCAGGACCCGGGTGAGGAAGGCTGAAGCGAAGGTCCGAAGGTTCGCGGGGCTCCCGCAACGGCTGGGGAAGGTGTGGCCACGGCTGTTCCGCTGCATTCAACGTGCTGCACCTTTCCCGGTGGGACCACCGGATGGTGGCCCTGAGCATTGGAGGCAGCAGGTGAATGTTGCTCCGGGTGGCGGGAAATACTGTTCACAAAGGTGTTAGCTTTGGGAGGAGAGTTTTTTTAAAAAACATTTTTTTTGTAAGAAATCGTACTCAAGTCCCAGCTCAGCCGACAGCACGTCTATGTGTGCATGCACATACACATTGACATGTTTGTGGTGCAGAAAAAGCCAAAACATTAAAAACACATGTGCATGTATCAGCGTGGTTTGTGTAAATATGAAGTCCCTCCCTCAGGCACACATGCCACATTCAGATCCCCTACAGGAACCTCAAGTGGAAACCAAGGGTCCCCTCAAGGCAGACGCCAAAAGGATGGTATTAGCAAAAGCACAGCTCCACGGTCTCATCTAGCCCCCAGGAGTAGAAGTCTCCCTTGCCCTCCACCTCGGAGGTCCTGAGAACTCTTGTAGGTTTCAGACATTCCCCGGAGAAAGGGCCAAGCTCCAGAGCCGGGAGACAGCCGCAAGCGGTGCGCGAAGTTTGCAGGGCTGCACACTTTGTGTCCGTAAGTGTGGGTGGGGGGAGGCTAAGGCAGCTCAAAACTGTGTCTGAGCGGCACACCCCATGTGGCAAATGGGCCACAGACCTTAGCTCAAGGCAGGCAGCATAGGAGGTGCTGCCTTGCTGGGGCAGCCTGCTTGTAAAGCTCTAGGGAAGCTTGCTTTGGACTCTGCAGACCTAATTTCTGGATGGACAGAATCCAAGTAAAATGACTAGAGTTTGTGAAGAAGCAGGGCTATTTTCTTAAAGCAATCATGGCTGGATGGAGATTGGGATTCCAGTGTGGGCACAGGGGGCGTCTGCAGATGGGCAAATTCCCTGTCATTTTTAGGCCACTGAAAGGTGCCCCAAAGCCTGCGCAGCTGAATGAGGGGAAGGAGCTAGAGAAGGGAGAGCAGGACTGCGGGTGGCCAAGGGTTAATCCGACACAGTTGGTAAGGATCAGCCTGCAGGCTGGGGAAGACATTCCTCACCAGAACAGACCGCAGGAGACCCGGCAACTGTGTCTCAATTCAAGGGACATTTAGAGAAAAATGCTATTTGGTAGGGGGTCCTTTTCTCTCCTCAGGCCAGGCCCTCAGCCCCAGGCCAAACGTGTCTGTTTACTCCTTGGAAAGATTGGTGTTTACAGATAAAGTCCTGTCGCCTCTGAATCCAGGTTTGCAGTGTTCCCATATGGTAGGAGGACTTGGGTCTTTCCACCGTTAAAATTCTGGAAATCAGTCCAGGGGATTGCACCTCCACCAGCCCAGAAGTCCCAGGTCAGGAGGACCAAGCCTGTGTCTGGCCACATCACCGTGACTTTGGTTACCTCCCTTTGCCAACCTCACCCCCAGTGGTCAAACTGCTCTACAGATGACCCCGAGAGCCACTCCAGGGACACAGTTGTCTCCAGGTCAAACAGGGAATGTTGGTATTAAAACAAGGAGACCCCAGAATCTTAAAACCAGTCTGCTTCTGGTTCTTCCCAAGGCCCGGCTGCAAATGAAGGGCTCGAGGTCTCAGTCACCATTACACTTTAATCCATACCAGCGGGTCCCCAAACTGTGTAACAGCACCAGGCAGAACAGCATGGAGACTTCGTATTTTAGAGGCACATACAATATTTTTATCCTTTTTCATACTGTCAAATACTTGCACTTCAAAATCCAGCCCCCCTTTCCTTGATGACAAAAGTTGGTGGAGGAAGGGGAATGCACTCGTGTGTGTGTGTGTGTGTGTGTGTGTGTGTGTGTATAAGAGAAAGTTCTAGAACAAGGGCTCTTTGAAACATGCTACTGACCTGACAGAGCTTCCAGAAACCACAGTTCTTGAGTGTGAGAACTGGGCCAGGAGGTACATCCTCCCTCCTTCTTGAATAGTTTAAATAAACAGAGACAAAATTTAACTGTACACTTAAGTTATTCATTTCAAAAAATTCTGATTTCCCTACACTGCCAGATGGTTGTCGGTGAAAACTGGAAGTATGAAGCCTGTTGCTTCGTAACACCAGCTTGAGGAGGCATTCTTTAGTCTCCTGGTTGCCCAGAGCTGACCATCAGGCCACACAGAGTCACCAAGGGCCCCCCAAGTGCCTACCAGGTGGCCTTTTCCCACTTAGAGCTCCTTTCTGCCCCCTCCTGGAACACTGGAAGCAGAGGAGCCTCTAGCCCAGGCTCCTGTTTGTTTCACCATCACATCATCCGTGATTGTGCGATGCTCTCCCTCAGCCAGCAGCACTGCTCCAGCAGGGCAGGAGGGGCCTGCCCATGCTGGGTAGCCGTGGGTCAGTCACAATGCCGAGAAAAGCGTTCCAGCCCAAGGGCAGGAGATCGGCTACAGCCTCAGCTCTGCCGAACAGCTGGGTAACTTGTAGGAAACACTTCGTCTCTGCAGCCTCAGTGTTCTCATCTGTAAAGCAGAGCTGCTCATGCCTGTCCTGCCACCTCGTGTAATAAAGGATGTGAATTTTCAGCATCTAGGGTCACATGAGGCACGTCGTGGCTATGTTGTCAGTCAAGTCCAAAAGGTTTCAAGTGGTATTCCATGCAAGACATCGTGAAGCATAGTCATGTGCTTACTTGGACAAGCCTCTTTTCCATCTCGCCTCTGTGGATGTGCAATCCTGAGCCCCTGGGCTTGGGGAATATCTGGGAAGAATCTTTAAAACTCGGAGTTGACAGCAAATCCCAGCTTTACCTCTTCCCGGTGCAAGCACTCCACCGCACTGATCTGGACAGGGGCTGGGGGGGGGAGCCATCCCTGTCACTTATTTGGGACACAGCCATCAAGTTCAGGCCAATCCACTAGAATGAATGTTCTTCCATGGACAAAGGGAAACTCTGCTCGCTGTAATTTCTAACATCCCAGCGTTGGTTCCTACCCTAATAACCAGTAGCAGCCTTGGGAAAACACCCTCGGCCACAGCCTGAACGAGAGGCCATGGCCCGGTGCCTGCTGCTCTGCTCAGGATGGGCAACCTACCCACCCTCCATGTGAGGCTCTGTAACTGGGCTAGACAATTTGTGTTCATTTATTACTATATTAATTAATTTATATATGTAAGCGTAGATTTATATACCACTTTCTGGAAAGGAGGGAACTAAAAATAAAAGGCATAATTTTCAGATGACTTTTAAAATAGAGACAAAAATATCTAATTAACTATTCCTCCAGTTAAAACCCTCACAGATAGGCCAGGCTCGGTGGCTCATGCCTGTAATTCCAGCACTTTGAGAGGCTGAGGCCGGAGGATCCCTTGAGACCAGGAGTTGACCAGACTGGGCAACACAGTGAGACCACATCTCTACAAAAAAAAAAATTAGCTGAGTGTGGTGGTTTGCACCTGTAGTCCCAGCTACTCGGGAAGCTGAGGCCAGAGGATCACTTGAGCCCAGGAGTTTGAGGCTGCAGTGAGCTGTGATGACACCACTACACTCCAGCCTAGGCAACAGAATGAGACCCTGTCATTTAAAAAAAAAAAAAAAAAAGACCCTCACAGACACTCTGCCCACAGGAAAAAGCCCAAACTCCAGTAGAACATCAAGATTTCGCCCTCCCAGCCCTCCCTCGTCCCCACCCTGCCTCCGTCTCAGGAAGTACTCACACTTTCCCAGTCCAGCAGCCGCTTATACTGTCTGCACATGCTGTTCTTCTGTCTGTAATGCCCTTCATCACCTTTGCGCAAACTCCTACTCATAGGGTTCCCAGGTAAGCAAATAAAAATATAGGACACTCAGCAAAATCTAAATTTCAGATAAACAAGAAATCTTTTTAGTATAAAGATGTCTCAAATATTGCGTGAGACACATTTAGAGTATACATTATTCATTGTTGATCTGAAATTCAAATTTAACCAGGGATCCTGTATTTTACCTGGCAAACGCACCTACCCATCCCTCCTCTGGGCAGCCGTGCCTGACCTCCTCTCCACCCGTAACTTCCCTCCTCCATCCCTGGGCAGGTAAACTCTTTCCGGCTGGGCTCAGAGCACCTGTGCATACTTCCTTATAGCCTCTTGACCATATGTCATAACTTCTCCTCTGAGTACATCCTACCTAACTGTGAGCTCTCAGGGGCCAGGACCTTGTAGTAAGTATTTGTCTCAGCCAGGCTGCATCCCCAGCAGTGAGTGCAATGCCACACATATACTGAGCGCTCAGTGAGGCTTCCTCACCCCAACAAACAAATACATAGTAGAGGGAGACACATTGCAAAACTCAGGCTAATGGGGCACCACCCTCGCATTGTTTTTGCACTCAGTTTCCTGGGACAAAGGCAATAAGCAGGGAACAGCTCATGTGGTTCTCTTTGCCTTCAGGAAAGGAAAATCATTTCTAAATCTGAATTCTAAGGAAAGCGATCATTGGTGCCTTACACAGAGACTATACACGGAGTGTGGGACTTCGTAACTTGCTCTCCTCCCATCCCAGAGCTGACCCGGGGACAGATGCCACAGGCAACTCGCTTTGCTCTCCCCAGGGCCAGCACTGGGCAGGTTGCTCCAGGGCATGGGAGCGGCTGGGTGGGTGGGTGCGTGGCCGACTCTCGGGGGACAACAGAACGTCCGGTGACTCCTACATAGACACTCTTCGCACAGCCCTGAATGCTGTATGCAAACAGGGGCTGGTACCCAAAAGCTGGGTTTTCTAGAAGTCTGGACAGCACTGGGCGGTGGGGGGCTGAGGCGGACGGGCAGGGGGAGCAAGAAAAGACAGAGGGGAGTCGGCAGTGTGGCACCTGGTGCCAAGCCCTGTCTTTGGGGCTCGAGGCTTGGCTGGATGTCCCAGAGCACCAGGCATGGGCCTTTAGGAACTCCCTTCCACTCTGAGAGTCTGGGGAAGTGCGAGTGGAGTGGCACATGCCTCGGTGACCGGAGGCCCATAACTCTGAGACTGCTGTGGCAGCGCCAGGACACATTCCCTGAGGAGCCACCTGCTTATTTATCTAACTCTTCTCGGCAAGCGCTCACTCCTCCACCTCCCGCCAGGGCTTGAGCAGAGAACAACTCCGGTATAAACAAGGTGCTGGGAGGGGAGTGGGGGTGCCCAACATCACACACCCCCGCAGGGCAATCGTCCCCTGCTCCCCAGGCCTGGCGACCTCAGCTTGGGCTGGGGAAGCCGCACCTCCACGTCCACTGGGTCTGTCTCCACCAGGACAATGCGGTTGCCCTCTGCCCGGGAGAGGCATTACTCACTGGGGAAGGCGGAGACGCTGGGACAGTCAGATGCCTTTCTGCAGTCTTTCCCGGCTTGCACTCTACCTGCATCATCACAGTTGGGCCTCACAAAAAGCCTCTGAGCTGGCCGAGAAGTTTATTATTCCCATTTGACAGAAGAAGACACAGAGGCTCCAAGTGGTGGGACACTCGCCAGCAGTCCATCCACCAGAGCACTCTGCAGTGGGTCAGGCAGTCCCAGGTCAGGAGCACAGGCTGTCGGATTCCAAATCCTGTTGACTTTGCACTAGCCCTTTGTTACCTGGACAGCCTTTGGCGGACTACCAGACTCTTTTCCAGTAAGGGGAAGATGGTTTTGAGGGAGACGGGTCTGAAGGTCCAGGCAGGTGCAGGAGCTGTCTCATGGTGGGTCCAGGGAGGGATGGAGCAAGCTGTGCCTGCAGGATGGAGAGTTTGGGCCTGCTGCAAGGCAAGTCGCCCAGGCCTGCCCTAGGCTGCAGAGGTGAGCACAGCTGTCCCTGAACCCTGTATAACTGACCTGCCATCACATGGATGCCCAGAAGAAATGTTCCAGGCAGAAAAGGCTAAGGGAGGGCTCCTTATATATCCATGAGAGAGAAAGGTTGATGGTCCTCTCTAGGGCCTAGAGATGTTGACAGTTCCGAGGTCTTTCCAGGTGTGGTATTAAAAATATGTAATACTCAGCATGGCATGGCACCAACCAATCAGATTGTATGCAGAGGAATGCCACCTTTGCAGCCTGACGGGTGGGTGCCAACTAGACCCCAGCACGGCAGCAGATGTGCAGCCCCAGGTGCAGCCTCTGTCTGCAGGCTGGACTCTCCCAGCCCATGTCCAAGGTGCAGCTGCCCAGCTTCCCTTGCCTGCTCTCTCCCCAGAGTCCCCCAAGCAGAAGATCTTTCCACCTCTGTGCTCTTTGTACAGTTGCTCTGTGCCCTTGCACACCACTGCTGTCAGAGCACCTCTCCTCAAACACTCTTTTGCTTGTTTGCATGTCTGACGTTCCTTTAGGAGCTCCTTGAGTACAGAAACTATATCTTTTTTGTCTTTGTGTCTCCAGTACCTGCCATGGAGTTGGTGCACAGTAGACAGCAGTGTGATTGCTGAGTAAGCCATCTGCTCAAGACTGTGTGACAACCTGGCTCAGACCAGTGAGAGGCAGAAGTTGGTAAGTGGGGCGCCCCGGGACTCATTGTGGAACAGACAGCCTTGCAGACTACCTCCCTCTCTGCTTCCTGACTGGAATTCAGATGTGATATCAAGAGGCTCAGCAGCTCTCTGGCAACCATGAGACCACGAGCATGAGGGTAAGTGCTGGCAGGTTAGGGTGGCAGAAGGGAAAGGCAGAAAGAGCCTGGGTCGCAAGTCATCCCTGTACCCGGCCTGAGCTGCCCACCCTGCATTCTTGTTAGGTGAGTCCTACAATCCTTCTCCCTCACTTGTTTAAATCCAAAGTCATTTGGTTTTTCTCTTTCACGTAGCTAAAACCAAACCTAACTAGCACGGATCTATAATTTAGGAATTCTCACAGCAGGCAGGACACTCAAAGGCTGCAGGTTCTAATTTTCCCTCTGTCCTACAGGTTGCCACTCAAAGTGTGGTCCCCATGCCAGGAGCACCAGCATCTCTGGGAACTTGTTAGATGTGCAGAATCTCCGGCCCCACACCACACCTGTGCAATCAGAATTCGCATTTTGACGAGATTTCTAGGTGGATCCTATACACATTTAAGGCTGAGAAACGCCGTCTTGAGAGACTCTTCCATGTCCCTGGAAGTTTGTGTATCTTCCTCCTGTTTTGATTCCTATAGCTACGGAACACTCTTTTTCCAAGTGTCACTGGATTTGTCACACTCATGCACCCACATTACTCTGGATCCCTCTATTTGGCCTCCCAGTGGAAGCTTCCTGTGGACCCCACTTTTCAGAAGAAGGGACAGAGTCGCAGAGAGGTTCCTTGGCCACCCCAGGTTCGAAGCATTTGACAATCAAATGAAGTCAAGTTCTCAGGCAGAAAGGGTGGACAGAGCAATTCTCTTTTGCTAAGAGAGCAGGTGCTGCAGGGAAGACCTAACTCTGTGCCACAAGTACAAGGACAGGCAGCAAGGAAGCGCTGCCCTTGGCCCATCTGAGGCCTCCGGCAGCAGCCAGGGGCCGAACAGACCTTGCTTTCTTTCTCACACGCGGTAACACAGGCAGCTGTGTATCTGGAGCCTTCTGTAACCTTCCAGCAGTCTCACACTCTATCATGTTTAATATCTGTCACTATACAAACGTTGTCTTTTATCAAATCCTGCTAACACTTACAGTGTCACAAGAAAGCCATCGCTCCCCAATCCAGAACAGCATAATTTGTCCCTCAAACCCTTTTGTTCTCCTTTTATTTTTAACTGTAAGTCTGACCACTGAGTTGCTTAATACACAGGATAAACCTCCACAAATAACAGCGCCCCAAGCAGAGCCGCTCAGCCGCGGAGAGCTTTCCAAGCTCTGCATTAGTGCCTCGGGTGAGGGGTTTTCCAGCCATTTCTGTCCATAAACATGCAACTGGCTGCTTCCTAAATCGCTGCGTAATCCTCACCACCCTCACTTGTGTTTTCTTTTATTGCCATTATCCTTGGCCTCTTGACAAGAGAATAAAATATTCTTCCTGGAAGATGAAACTGCTCCGCCTCCTGCATGATTTTAACTTATCCAAATCCCCAGCTTTTTGGTTTTATTTCCATCCCACCCCAAGGAAATTGCCTCCTTGCAGTGAATGGGGATTTCAGTTTGGCGTGTCATTCCAAACTCTTTTCTCCCTACATAACCTTGGCCTGTGGCAGGCACCGTCTAGGCCGTGTCCGGATTCCCGCAGCCAGGAATCAACAGGCACCTACTGGTCGCCTGCTGCGCCTGTGTCCTGTGCTGGGCCGTACCGGCACAAAAGAACATCTGAGGTGTGTCCCCGAACTCCAGGAAGCACAGAAGTGGTAGGAAAGGCAGACACTAGCGATAGCAGGCCCCAGCGGAAGCTTGGGGGCAGTGGAGCGGGAAGGGTTTGGACCAAGGAAATGTCGCAGCCAGTCAGAACGATGTGAGTCACGTTGGCGGAGTCATCTGCCCACCCACTGCCCAGCAACCAAAGAAAGCGACGGCCATGTTAAGGACACAGCCTCAGGACCAGCCTGCCAGGAAGGCCACCTCACTCCCCTGTGGCACTGGGCACAGATCAGGGCAAAAGACAGCATGACAGCGTGCCCTCCGTGCCCTCCCTCTCTCCCCCTCTCTCTCTCCCGCTCCTCCCCTGCCTCTGTCAAGCTTTCAGCCTGCTGATATTTTCCCCAAAGTCTGGGTCTTGTTGTCAATGAGAACAGGCACAATGGTAATAGATGGGGGCGGGATGGGGAATAGAGCCAGGCAGCACTGATGTCCAAAAAAGGAGACAGACCTGAAAAATGAGCTCACCAACCCAGCACTGGGGTCGGGGAAGTTACACTTCCAGCCTGCTGCCTCCTTAGCAAAGATACCCAAGCCAGGGCTGCACCACCGTCCCTCCTGCCTCCCCTGGCTCGGTTTCCCTCCAGACTCTCCAAGGAAAAGGAGCGTATTGGATGGAGAGTTAGCTTTGCAAAACACAGGGGGCCGAGTACGACCCAGACTCACACAAACCCCTCCTTTGTGCTTAGCCAGTGATGAGGAGTGTGTGCAGCTCCCTCAGCAAGCCCCCGACCCACTTCTCACATGTCATGTGTCTCCCTGGCTGGCCAGGCATCCCTGACCCTGGAATGAGAGACTGCAGGCTGCTCAGAGCACGGCCCCGTGTGCCCTGTGTCCTCTGGAGGTGGACTGCTCCTGACAGGGAGGTGGCTGCAGAGGAGACAGGGTGGCAGACACACGGCCTGATTGTCAAGGGACACCGGGCAGCCCCGCAAGGGCCCTGTCACAGAGAAGCTACTGGCCGCCTCCTGCTATCGATACGCTGGCACCTGGGACATCCAAGGTCCTGATGCGCCTTTTCCACCACTGGCACCTTACTGGACCCTCGGGCGCTCTCGCTGCCTTTCCCACCCCCAGCGGCTCCAGACGGGCCTTCCCAGGAGCCCAGGACTACCTCTCCGTGGGGCTGGGCCTGCGGGCGGCAGAGCCGGGGTGGGGTCTGTGGAATGCAGCCCTCTGCCCACACTCAGGCTGGCGGGCCACAGCAGAATACATTAGTCCCAGCCATTCAGCTCTGCCTCTCTAAGAACAATGGGGGCAACTGAGCTGATTTTTGCCAAATGACTGGCTTTAGTCCTTCAGGAGCAGACAAAGTCCACATTCAGGGCTCCAGAAGGGGTTGGCAACGGGCATCAGGCATCAGGCTACGTGCTGGGACCTGCACCCCAAGCATCCCAGTGCCGGGAAGAAGCCTGAGGTGACACCAGCCACCTGGGCCACCCCAAGGCAGCGGGCTCAGCTTTTGTCTTTAATATGAGAGACCTGGTGCCAGTGGTTGACTACAGAACAAACTTTATTATTTGGAGTTTTACTTAGGAAAAACCACCTTGGCTGCAAGCAGGGGAGGATGCTGTAATCTTGCCAACCTGTGTGAGGTACCTGCCGTTGTGGACAGAGCGTGGCAGCTGAGTCGCATTCTGCAATCTCTTCACCACACCGAGTCTCAGGTCCTCGTCACTTTAGGAAATCGGAAATTTTATGTAGAAAGAAAACTCTCACCTTGCTTCCTTTACCACACCACACTGCCATGCTGTGTGGGGAACTCTGAAAACAGAACCTGGAAAACAAGAAAGCCCAGTGCAAGTGGCAGCGATCGCTGTGATGCGTGTGCACAGAGCATAGCCAACACCAAAGGCAGAGCTGCTCTGGTATCATTGTTTTATTCCTATAATGCAGATGTCAAAGCAGGAGACAAGAGAGCCCGCTGCATATCCGTGGCTGTGAGGAGCAGCCTCCTGCGACGCTGCCCCAGACAGGGCCTGCCAGCCCTTGGTCTATTCTGCAGTGAAAGACTCTGATCACCCTGAGTGACAGACCCAGGACTCAGTCACAGGCTCTTAACACTTGTCTTTGCGTTTTTCTTTTCAAATATTGCATTGTCATCACTTAGATTTTTTTGGTGCACCCTGAGAAAGTCATTTCAAGCCCTCAAAGATTTGACATTGAACACAGAGCATCTTAGGAGAGAATCCTGCCCTGCCTCTCCAGACTCTGATGTCACCCACTCAGTGAGACTTTTCCTACTTAAAATTGCACCCACCCCACCGTTCTCTGCCCTCTTTCCTGCCTTAGTTTCCTACATACTTCTCACACCCTTCTCACACAGTACACGGTTTGCTCATTTATTTTGTTTATTGTCTGTCTACCACCACAAGGTAAGCTTCCTGAGGACAGAGGCTTTTATCAGATTTGTTCCTAACTGTATCCCACAGATCAGAGCCCTGGTAGCTGGTAAGCACTCAATAAATGAAAGCTTGCAGAAGGAAGAAGGAAGGAAGGAAGGAGGGAGGGAGGGAGGCTGGGAGGGGTAAGTTCGATGTGACGTGGAGAATATCGAATGCAAACACATGTATAGTATGGTTCCAGTTTTGCAGAAAGAATAGAAGGATTAAAGGGAGAAACGAGAGAGGGAGGGAAGGAAAAAAGGCAAAAAGACAGCTAAGAAAACTTGAAATAGATGCACTGAAATGTTAGCTACCTCCAAGTGTTGGGATCATAGGTGGTTCCACTGTCTTCTTTTGGCTTTTCTTCATTTTCTAAAAGTTCCACAATGATGATATGTCACTTCTGCAAAAAAAAAAAAAAAAAAAAAGATAAAGGCATAAAGATTATTAATTTTGAAGAAAAGAAGATAGAAAACTAGAACAGCATCAGTCTTCTTGTGAGCAGAAGGAGCAGTGTGAGTCTCTGGGACCAGCCTCCGTTACACGGGTTCTGACTACTTCACCTGCAGCGCTGGCAATTATTGCAGAGACTTGGCGGGTGGGGCAGGGTGAGGGCTCACGTTTTCCGGATAATCGCCACCATTGTCCAGTCCGCGGTGCATGTGGAGTCATGTTCTCCATCTTTCTTCCAGGCCACACAGAAGCAAGCAAGGGAGTGAGAACTTTGAGGCCAACAATCATCAACAAATATTTAACGAGCTCCTACTACGTGCAGGGAGCTGCACTGAGGTGTGTCCTCTCTCTCTCTCTGTCTCACTTGCTTACTCACTGGCTCAAGCAAACACCCCCCTCTCCCGCTCCTCATCCCTCCCCACCCCGGCCTGCTACATGCCTCCCATCAGCCACGCACCCCGCTAAAAGAAGAGAGTCTGATCTCTTCCCCTGTTCCAACTCTGGACAGGGAAGCACAGGAGGGTTGAAACAAGCACAGAGAAATGGAGCAGCCTGCCCGAGGGCTTGCAGCCAGCCGGGTGGACGCCAGCCTCCGGCCCCCCACACGCTCCCAGGCCCCTCCAGCCTCCCTGCCCTGCTCAGCCTGGAACTGGCGCTGCCAGCGGGATCCACCCTTCGGGTGCCATGCCAAGAGGAGAGGCTTGAAGGACATATACCTGTCATGCCAGGACAGCGCTTGCCAGAACCCTTTCCGGCTGCAGGAATTCATTCTGTAATGACTTGCCACACATTTCCCATTTGGACTGGACACTTGCCCAGGACAGGAGGGAGGTGAGAGGCTGCCCTGGGTGCTGCAGAGGCTGGGAGGTGTTTGTTTTCAGGAAAGGCTGGACACGCTGTGGGTCACCCGATAAGAGAGGGGAAGCCAGAGCTTGGTGCTTCAGACACCAGGGAGCATGGCTGGATGTGAGGTGGGACCCAGCAAGGCTCTTGAAGATTTCCTGCAGAGCTCACGAGTGTCAGGGCAGGGACCCTGCCACACGGGCAGCCTCCGCTTCTTCAGGGGACACCAGTGTGTGAGTGTCATGCCTTGTTCCCCACAGAAACTTCCAGGCCCTGTCCTACCCCATCCCAGGCCCCATGGTAGGGCTGCTCTGGGACACCTGTGTGGCACCTGTGGCTGGCCTCACCCATGGTGCCTCTTCCTTCCTTTTCCCCCACGTCCAATGCTTTTGACGTCCCCACCAGCACAATCCCCAGGAGACCTCAACCTGAGCAGAAGTGGGCAAAGGAGACCTGTGTCTTTCCTTCTCTGCACCCGCCCTGTGCAGCCCACCCCCTGGGAGCCCTCGGACCATGTGTGGTGTCCTCAGACCACATGCGGTGCATTCCTTCTTCCTGCCCACACCTGCTGCGCAGGAGGAGTTACACCAGTCAGGAAATCCGCATGGCGGGGCCTGGCTGCAGGGGCTCCTACTGTCTGGGAGGGTGGGGGCCCACAGGGTAGTGGGGCCTCCACAGTTGGCAGGTTGTTCTCCAGAAGGAAGGACAGTTCCCCAGGTTCCAGGGAATGGCCGGCACTTGATCACATCTTGTCTCAATAAAGCAATGATAATTTCGTCCTTCTTGTCACTCACTCGTCACTGCTGTGTGCTGGGTCCCGGGGAATCCAAGTAAACAGGAGACAGATCCACGTTCGAGGCAGCCCCGACTCCTGCCGGAGACCTCACTTGCCTGTCCTCGAGCTGAAGTGAGCTCAGACCCCAGTCCGGTTCAGATGTACGCAGCGCCCGCCTCATGCTGCACACCTCAGTGCCCGTTCATGCACACGCCAGCACGACATGATCGCAGCACGTCTTGGAGGAGGGTCAGTGGTGCAGAAACTGAGAAGGGACAGGAGACACTTTCTCAGAGCCCCACGGCCAGCAAGGAGAGGAACCGGAGCCAGGCTCGGAAAGCTTTGACGTGACGTGATGGCACCCATGGGGAGCCCTCAGCCACGAGGCTGACAGATCTTCTTGAGCCCCCATTTCACACATCGGGTCCCGTGTCACTGGGAGAGAGGCTCACGTTCGCTCGGGGCCATCCCAG
Source organism: Lepilemur ruficaudatus (assembly GCA_963574885.1). NCBI lineage: Eukaryota > Metazoa > Chordata > Mammalia > Primates > Lepilemuridae > Lepilemur > Lepilemur ruficaudatus. The sequence continues at coordinate 17,041 of CAUYRT010048449.1, forward strand.
GCCAGGAGACACAGGCTCCCGCTGGGATGGGCGTCGCTGTGCTCCTGTGCGGGGAAGTAGCTGCATCCCACCACTCGCCACCCCAAGCCCAGCACAGGACCACGGCACCGTGGCATCCTTCCAACAGCTGTGGCAGCACAGCAGGGGCCCATGTGCAGGATTCCCAGAGAGGGCAGAGGTGGACGTTTGGGCACTGCTTTCCAATCCGCAAGTCCTTTCCTTTTCTCTGTCTCTCTTTCTTTCCTCCTTTTTAAAAAGAAAGCGAGGTCTCTATTATACCCTATTGTGTACTGACTGCCTGGCCCTGGTGCTCTTGCCCTGTCTCATTAAGATGGATGGGGTTGCTGCCTTATTAACAGTTGGGCAGGGCCCTCTTTGTTCTTCATCCCCTCCTTGCTAACGATGCCTGCTCCGGTGGCTCCATAAGGAGCCTGCAGCCCTTGGGCTACTGAGGGCAGCTCCACTGTGCTCAGGGGACCCGCTGCCAAGGCAGGGCCGAGGCCCAGCAGAGCATCATGCACTGGGGGAGGGTCTCTACCCTCCCACCTGCTGACCTCAGAATCACAGGGGAAGGGCTGCAAGTGACCCCAGAGATTCATCCAACCAGGAGCCTGGGGGATCTGCCCTGGGTCACCCAGGGGGTAGAGTCAAGAAACCCAAATCCTAGTCCTGGATCTGCCCGTGGCCCCCTCCCTGCCCGGCTCTGTCCTTTGCTGTCCTCCCTGTGCTGCCTTTAGCTCATCCCCGCGAGCTGTCTCACCAGCCCGGTGGCAAACACACAAGGGTGTCATGCTAGGGGTACAGAGGACGCGCTCGGTCGTCGCTTCATTTGGCACACAACTTTTGGAGGGTCTACGACGTGGCAGGTGCCGTTCCCGGCAGGGGGTCGCAGCAGCGAGCAAGGCAGGTGCCTGTGCTGGCGCTCGTGGTGTCCACCTCCTAAGGGGTGAGACAAGAAGGGAGGTTAAAGTCCTCGAGGGCCAGGATATCTTTTGTGCAATCACTGGGGACAAGCAGGCATTAAGTTATGTGAGGTTGACACTGGGCTAGACTTGGCCAGAGGTTTCAGGAAGGAGGCGGAAGGTGACTTGGGTTACACCAGAGTCTGTGGGGTGCCCCAGGGGGGCAAGGAGCAGAACCAATGTTCCGGTGTGCTGTGTGACAACTGCTGGCACCTCTGTCCAGAGACTTTCTAACTGATGCATCTGGGCACTTTAAAGCCCACTCCCCACTCCCACTCCTGCCATTCTCATCCCAGAGGAATGGGACTCAATCTGGGGGTACGGGGGAGTCAGGGAAGGCTTCCAGATGAGGGACTTCCGTGGGCCCATCTGGCCTCTGAATTCTGGCTTTTCTTAATTAGCCCACTCCATGGCTTCAGAGAGCAGGATAACAGAGAAATGACCAAGATAGGAACCTCCAGATGGAGGAGGGCCACGTAGCAGTTGGTGCTGCCCCGCCAGCACGCCAGCAGTTTGTAAAAGCCTTTGGCTGCATAAATTACGCTCTGCTTACAAGTTCAGACTTCGCCAGGCCTGCCCTTCCTGAGCTCGAGCTACCCCTCACCAGGCGCTCCACCACCTCCCACCGAGAAGGTGGGTGTCTGTCCTCAGAAAACACTCAAAGTCCCTCTGTGGGCACAGAGCCCCATCCATCTCTGCCCCAGCCCCCAGGAAAGGAATAAAATTAAAAGAGAGAGATGATATTTGCTTTTTATAATGCTGCTCGGTTTTCTCAAAGCCCACTTGACTTTCCTATGCCCTGGGCTGATCGACTACAGCTTACGCACGCAGTCAAATAGGACAAGGGTCTCTCTGCTCACAGGATGGCCCATGTGCAGGATTCCAGCCCCAAAGCCCCCTTCCCCACCACTGCCATGTCAAGAAGATGAATGTCCTTCCCCCTACCTGCGAATGGGAGGCTGGGCTGTCCCCAACCTTGCAAGGAAAGCCGCCTGTGTTTGCACGGGAGTGGGAGAGCTTGGCGGAACACAGAGTGTGCATGTATATGCGCGCGCGCGCACACACACACACACACACACCCTCCCAGCATCTGCCAGGGGAGGCTTTTACTGTTAGCCCCATGTGGGGCTGCATCTCCCACGGCATCACAGTGGAGGAGTTTGGTGGATCCTCTGTTGTATCTGGGAGGCAGCCGGGCCCCTGGGCCCAATCTGATTGAGATTTAGGAGGCCTCCAGAGCTACTTCTTTTGGGTCTACTCCCTAAATTTACCTATGAGAAATGAACAACGGTTGACCACGTGCCAAGTGCCACCCATGCTGGGCACGGGAGTGCTAGGTGGAAGAGACGCTGACCCACGGCCAGTGCCCCGCCCCGACCCCACGCTCAGAGTCTTCCCCGGCCCCCATCCACTTTGCTCTCCTGCCTCAGACTCTGATCCACTTTCCTCCCTTCAGTCTCACCACTGGGCACCATAGTAAGTGGCCTTTCCTCCTCAGAACCCAGCAGCCACAAAGGGAGAGTGGAGGCTGGCAGGGTCTGCACTTGGCCCCTCTCCACTCACCTGTTTCCCTACATCCTCCTTCATTCAATTCTTAACGCCATTTGCACACATCTCTGAGCGAGTCTGCACAGCCTAAAACGGCGGTAATCCCAGTAGCTCTCTTGTAAGCGGGTATTGGCGCATTTAAAGGAGACCGTGCATTTAAAAGGCTAAGGATGCTTGACAAGCAATGCTGCCCACCCGTGCATGTTCTTCTCTGCTGGGTGGCGGGGCCTCTGCCCGTCTGCGGTGCAGCAGCCAAGGTGTGTCGTCCCCTCCCAGCCCCAACTTAGCCCTTCGCGCACAGCAGGCGCCGTGAGTTACATGTTGGCTAAAATGCCTTGGTTCTGGGTGCCAACCTCTCCGAATCTGGTGGCATCAGGATGTGCTACCCCAAGACACCTGTTTGTATCAAGGTGCTGGGACTCAACATTCTCAGCACCGAGGTATTTGCATGTGGGGACTTTGTAACCTAAACCAAAAGAGGGTTTAGTGGCAGTCATTTAAGGCATTGGGGCCACGGGGGCAGGAAGGAGAATAACTGTCATGAAAAAGCACCCCTTAACACTCATGAAAATACCCTAGGAAGCAAGCCAGTGTCTTATTCCAAAGGAGAGTTGTGCCTGGGACATTCACACTCACCAAGTGGCGGCTCTCTGAGCCACCAGCAAAGGTCGATTGCCTCAAACCCTGCCTCCCAGAGCATTTGGAACGCCCTTCAGGCCAATGTTTTTCTTCCCTAAAGGCCATCCATCACTGAGTCATCAGCCATGCCTGGCACTGCTTTGTCCCTGGATTCCCATCACAGTGTGTGGTGCCAGGAGGCGGGAAGGGGAGGCTGCCCTAGCCAGCGGGGACACCAGCTTTCCCAGGCTCCGGTGAGAGCGGGTACGGACTCCAGGCGGGGCACCTGAGAAGGGCCAGGAACGATCGCTGCTGAAGCTGTCACTTCTGCCAGCACAGCCGTCCCCAAGCACAGCCCTGAACATGCCACCCGCTTACCCAGAAGCCTCCAGTGGGTCCTGACCACCTGCTGCCTCACATCCGGACTCCAGGGCCCCCTGCAACTTGACTCACACAACCCCTCCAGCTTCCCCCAAACAATTCACATGGCCCTGAACAGCCGGGAGTCTCCCCACCTTCCGGCCTCCCCTTGTTGCGTCTCTCTCTTGTCACCTCTGCTACCTGAAATCCCCTCTCCTGGCCCTCCAGGTTTGACTTGAGACCGCTCTTCCAGACCACACCAGCAGGATCCCTTCTCGAAATGCCCGTGATGTGAAAGGTCACGCATTGCGTGTGGCCCCGCCAGTTGTCTATTTTATGCACAGTCGTCTGGTCCCCCTTGCCCGATCGGAAGCTCTTGCAGAGCAAGGAGCTGGCCCGGTGCTTATGCACATGGGCGTGGAAGATTGGAAGGAAGGAAGGGTGGATGGATGAAAGAAGAGGAGAGGGAGGGGAAGAGAGAGGAATGAAGGAATGAGGAATAAATGAATAAACACAAGACCCTTTGCCACGGGGCTCTGCCAGCTTCCCAGCCCGTAGCCAGAAGGCCGGACTCACTGAAGACGGGACAGAGAAAGCGCAGGCACCTCAGCCTGGCCTCTCTTCCCTCCACCCTCCGCCCCCACCGGGGCCTGCCTTTAGCAGCATTCGTCACACAGGCCTGTGTTCATTGAGGAAAAAGTACGCAAAGGCAGACCAGGGGTGGCCCTGCCCCATGAAATCCTCTTGTTCAAGGGCCACTGCCCCCACGTCATCGAGGGACAGCCCGACCTGCTGGCCCCTTTGTGCCGTGGCCTTGTCACCCCAGAAGCTAGCTGTGACCACGCACAGCAGGAGTCGCACGCAATCCCCTCAGCCAGGGAGTCCCCAGTCAGCGCTGGAGTGACAAATCCTCCACACTGCACAGACACACGGAAGCCGGGCCTTGAGCCAACGCTGAGAAATGAGGAGAAAAGCCACATGCAGCAACGATGCTGCAGTTAACCGGAACTCCACCTGCTGCGATCCCCATTTCATAGAGATTTTTGGTTGTTTTGTTTTGTTTTGTTTTTACATTGCAGTGCCCTCTCTGAAGGAAAAAGAGAAATGATCCAAGAAGACAAACTGACACCAGAACTGCGGTCGAGAAGCGTCCCATAAAAACGCAGGGTGGGCGCCTGTAGCATCTGGAGTGCAGGAACGACGTCCAGGCGGGCAGCACCAGCGACCCGGTCCCCGTTAGCAAGCGCAGCAACGCCACGGCCAGGCCGCCCTAATCCTGTGTCTGCAGGTTGGTGGCTGCCTGGATTTCTCGACTGACTGATCCTGTTCACAGAAGCCCACACCAAAGGGTCCCGGGTGACCAAAATCTCATCACTGCTCACTTTCTTTCCCCTGGCAACTTGGGAAAGTAAAAATGCACAGATAGTATCGTGACTATGACCACCCGCCGGCCACCACTCCTGCTGCTGCAGTAGACAGAACAGAGCGCTGGAGCCCCACAGATATGCACTTCCTCTCCTAGTGACCTTGGTGGGACGCTGACCAGCCCAGCCCCAGGGTCCTCCTGCAACGTGGGGGTGGTGGTGACAGACCCCAGCAGGTTGCCGAGAGCATTAAGAGACAGTGTAGACAAAAATGTCTTGAGCAGTCCCAGAACATAGCTGGAGCCCCCTACACACGGAGCTCCCTTTCCTTCCATCCACATTTCTGGCCTCTCTCATCCCCTAAAGAAGTCTTCACCCCACCCCCAAATGCCTGTCCGCTCTGAGCATCCTCTTACCCTGGGCAGGGTGCCAGCCCCGTTGCATGCCTGAAATATCGCATTTAATCCTCATGACAGCTCTCTGATGTACGAGCTGTTACTGTCCCCAACAGATAAGGAAACTGGGGCCCACAAGAGTCATTTTCTCAAGGTCACATCTAATAAGGGATTTGAGCACTTGAGCCCACAGAGCCTGGCTCCAGGGCCATGGGCTGCACCCTGCCACTGGGGCCCCTGCAGACCCAGCTCGAGGCTACGGCCAGAAGAGCGGCCTGCACCAGCGCTGTGTGGGACCCACAACAGTCACAGTTTCTGAACTCTCACGGTAAGCCTACGTGATGGGTGGAATTTTCCCATTTTTGCAGATGAGAAATTCTCAGGTCCTGAGACATTAAGATTATTACTTCACTGAGTTCATAAGAGGCAGATTCAGCCTCATCTGATTCCAAAGGTTATGACTTTGCCATTTCTACAGCCTGGTCAGACCGCCCGGCTCCCAAGGGTCAGCATCAGGCACACCCGGGAAGACTGCACTGCCACCCTCACAACAGTTTTGGGGAAGCAACGAAGTTCTGTCTGTTCAAGTGCTCCTCCGTGACCCCCAAGACACAGACCAAATTCCAGCCTGAGGGTCACTGCCCACGGACCTCCTTCAAGAGCCCTGCAGAGCATCTGTGGCCATGAGCTATGCTATCTGGGACGGAGCACGTGAGCCAACAGACGGATCGGCGGGGCCGCCTTTATCTGGGCTTAACTGTCTGTTGGTACAGAACAGAGCCCAGACAGATTATGACGAGGATGGGGACACTTGATGGTGGGAGGCACCGGAAGGGGGAGACACGACACTGGGTGTTCTGGGAGCTGTCAGAGTGTCTGGGTGAGGGACATCTGGAGCACAGGGGAGGGAGAGCCCAGAGAGAAAGGGCCAAACCCAGCTCTGCAGCGCCCTGAGCACCGTCGCTCTCGCCGACAGCCACCAGCACCCCGATCCCAGCTGTGGCGCTTCCTGTCTGCCGCACAGGCGAGGCACTATCTACACCCGCTTGTCGGGAACACGGGCACCTCGAGGCAGGGGACATGAGCAGAAACACGCGTAAGATGTTCACCATGCGGTGACTGCAAAACAGCTGGTGCTAGCATTGTGCCACCATAGTTATCATCAGTAATTACTTGCTATCAGTCTCAGTGGTTGAGTCCTTGATCGGCATCACTCACTCATCCTCTGGGCTTGTCCGCAGTGCCCAGCGCAGTGCGACCCCCCACCCTCCGCCTCTCCTCTTCACTAACGCAGGCCAAAGGAGTCACAGAGCGCACCACAAACCGACTCCACTGGCCCTCGGAACGGACCCTCCGTGTGCACAGGGCACAGCCGCCTCAGCTGGGCCCTCCTGCCCTGGACTCGGAGACCCTGCCCTTACCCCGCAAGACCGCCGGCCAGTGCACAGAGATGCCACCACTCAGTGGCCTGCAGCAGGAGAGCCCACTCTGGCCTTTTAAGGACACAAGGTCCTCCTGGCTTGGGGGGCAACTGGGGAGCCCAGAGCTGGCCAGAATAGAAAGCCCCATCCTCTCTCCCGTGTGCCCTGAGGAAGCGTCTGTGAGTGCTGACCTGGGTGACTCACTGGAGCCTCTGGTGTACCCACCTGATCCACTCCCACCAGGCCTGGGGACCTGGTGACGACTGCCCACGCCCCACAGCTTGTCTTATCTGTGACTGGGAACCCAACAAATACTTATTGATTCGATGCCCAGAGACTGTAAGAGGGCAAGTGGTTTTCAGGAACGTGTGACCATGATAAACAAGGTCAACAGCTCGCCTTGCAGAGTCACTTTTGGACTGTCCACATGGCACATCCTGGTGCAAGGGAGCTCTTTGGTTGGAAAGACCTTCCGTTCTCCCTTGTTGCAGCCTCTCAAGAGTGACGTGGGGAGCGCTGTGTCATTTAGCCATCGCCATGAGCAACTACAAAACTCAATGGCCCCATTCAAGTGTCTGGCTGTTGGCCTGTTGGCAGGCTGCTGGCTGGCATGACAGAGGGGACTGAGCCATGCATCTCTCATCACCAGAAGCAGCCCAGACCTCTGTACACGGTGGCAGCCACAAGGTCCCAGAAACAGTAAGAGGGATCAGGTCCCCCAGCACAAGTGCTTCTCAGCCTCTGCTTGCTTCACGGTGACCAAAGCAAGTCACCTGACAGCGCCCGGCCTCAGCGCGGGAGTGCAGGCAGGTGTGCGGCCAGAGAGGGTCGAGTCCACCCCAGGGCGGAAGGAAGCATCGGGCAGCCCGTCACTCGTGAACACACTCCTCTCACTACGATGCTCACGGCAAGAGCATCTCTTCCCCGCGCCCCGACTTTGGGTAGATGTTCGACAGTATGTTCACGGGTGCATGTAGGAATAAACACCAGAGCGTGAAAGGCAGGAACGGGGAGTGAACGGATAAGGGATGAGTGGAGAGTGAGCTAATGAATGTCGCCGTGACACTCAAAGTGCCTGAAGAATGCTGAGGCCCGCAGGCCTGGGGCAAGATTCTGGCATTTTGAGAAGAAACATAGGAACGACACAGCTCTTTAAGATACAAAACATTGAAGAACATGATGTTTGGAGAGAATAAGCTTATGGGCACAGTGAGAAAAAATTGACCTAAGAATCAAAAGCCCGAAGTCCTCAAACTTTGCACTTTGTCCAATCATAATGTAATTCATTTCCTCACTTTGTCATTTCAACAAATATTTATTGAGTTTCTACTCCATGCCAGGCACTGGCCGTGACTTCATCATGTTGCCGATCAGACGTTGCTCTAAATGAGTGGGTCTCTCTGCAGCGTGAGGGAGCACCACCCCACCTCCCCGCCACCTGCCACCGCCAGGTCCCCTCCCTAAACCTCCAGGGCCCCCGCAGCTGGGAGCTGATAGGGACTTGTTCCAGGGCTGGTTCTCTGGATTGACAGGTGGGGGCCCCTAGCCTGTGCAACCTCTCAGCTCCCTTTCACCTCTAATGCTCCAGGATAAAGACCGGAACCGTGATAAGCCCCTGAGTGATGTCATTCAGCACAACCAACAGTCCTGTGTCCTGGAGAAAGCAGACATCTGCTGATAGCCCCCAAGAAAAACAGAACCAGACAGGATCTGCAAAGCATCCCCGGAACGGAGCTCCTTGGCCACGCACAAACCTGGCCTCCCTAATCTGTTATCCAGCCAGCCCCCATCAGAGTCCAGCTTCCCGAGTAAAGACAAACACCTCACCGAGCTCCACACTTCAGGGAGCAGATGGCCATGCGGCCACCAACAGAGCCTGTTGGCTCTTGGCACAGAATAAAAACGAATGCAGAGCGTCAGGCTCCTCCTGAGATCTCAGAGTAGCCCTGTCAGTCCACTGGCTTTACCAGGATGAGGTCGGGCGCGCTTGGCTTCCCTCTCCCCACAAATCTTTCTGCGCACCCACTCATCCTCACCTCCTTCTATGCTCAACAGTGAGGGCTGTCCCCTACGTTCTCTTCAGCCCTTCCTTCCACTGGCTCCTCCTCCTCTGCCTGCAAACATTCCAGAACCTTCCCCTGCCCCCATCTTGTCAACAGCATGAGCTACTGTTGATTCTCCCTCGCAGCACTCTCTCCCAAGCCGGCATCTCTTCCTGCCCGACTCTCAGCGACCCAGGCTCAGACCGTGAGATGCGTCGTTGACAGCATCCCACACTCAAGCTCGGACGAGACCCCCGCGTCGCCGCATGAGGACTCCTGCACCTCCCTCCCCCTCCTGAGCACCCACACGAGCAGGTGCCAGCGGCTGCCCGTCGCCCTCTGTAATATCTTGCGGACCATCCCTCCTCCTCTCGCCTGTGAGCCCAGCTTCCTCACATCTTCTCAGGACTGTGGCCAGGGGCTTCAGGCCCAACTGTCTCCACCTTCCTCTCTTTTTAAATCAGTAGCCTATTTGGGGCCTGGCTTTGCGTGTCTCTGTATTTGACCCGCTTACCCTCCCTGGAAGGAGTCCCCTCTGTCCTGCCGTAGCCCACCCAGCCGTCAAGGCTGTGCACCGGGGCCTCCTCTAGGAATCCTCTTGTCTCCCACGCTGGCCCCGCCCAGCCCTGCCCCAGAGCTGCACATCCTCTCTCTGCCCATCGGAGCCTGCAGCAGCGTTTGCCTTCCTGTCCCAGCTGGTGCATCTCTCTGTGTCATGCGTCCTGTCCTGGGTGTTCGAGCGTTTTCCTGCCGCCCTACTGACAAACAGGCCTTGAGAGATGGCCTTGAAAGAGGGCCTCCTGCATTACGCCCACCACAGAACTAGGACAAAGCCTTTGGATAGATGTGTGGAGTGAGTGAATGAATGAATGAAGCCCCCAGCTTTCACAGACGGCAGTCGAGGAGCACGCAGAGCTCTCTGGGCAGGAACCTTGGGATTCTCGCCCAGAAGCAATTTGGTGTAAAAGCATCACTCGAATTATTTACCAGGGCTATGTCTCTTGACAGCAGTCTACAGCCACCTCTTTAATGAAATTAGAATCTGTCCTGTTGGACGAAATTCCTTCAGCAACCCTATCTTCACCCCAGTCCCCACAGATGGATGATGGAAAGTCCTGTTTCTCCCTTATTCCCGCCTGAAACCGAGCAGTGCCCCCACCCCCATGCCCTGGCCACCCCACCCCCACCCCGACTCAGCCAGAGCCCACGAGTCTTTACCCTAATTCATTTTCTAGATAGATAGAGCAAATACCTAACAAATATTATTTATGACTTTGTGATAAATAAGCCTTTTACAGAAGTTATTCAAGGAGTTCTGGGGAATTTCAAGGATAACTTTCAGCAAGTTTCAAAGGTCAGGTCAGCCTGGGATACTGAGCCCATAGTGTTAGCGTGCCATCATCTGTTTTGAATTATTGGTCTTACCCAGCTTCAGCTCTCAATGGACGGGCTATGCCTTAGCTCTTTGGCTATATTTCATTCTCATCATGGGCAAGGAGCTTTAATGATTATTTGTGCTAGACTGACAGTGGGAAGAGAAAAAAGAAATCTTAATGAAATTCAAGCTCCAGCAGATGTGCTGGGAAAGATGGTTCTACCTGCCCAGACACCCCCACCCATTTACCCACTGCCCCGCACACAGAGCAGTAGCTTACCCCTCACCCCACGCAGATGAGAGCAGGCACCACCCTGAACCGGCAACACAGAGTCAAGGTCACAAAGGGCAGGACTTTCCCAGAGGGTCAGGGAGCCATGGGCTAGCCTGGGCCCTTTTCTAACACACAAATGCACATCTGATCCTGTGTAGATACTGCAAACGTAGCTTCTCGAGAGCAGAGACTGTGCTCCACTCAAAACCACAACTTCAGAATCTAATGCTGCACTGGCACATAGTAGGTACTCAATAAATATGGATTGGATTAGACTGCATTGGATTGGATTGAATCAAATCAAATCAAATCAAATCAAACCAGGTTCCTATTCCCGCCAATCTGTGGTTTCCTTCCACAGAAACTTTTTTGTTTTTTTCTTAAATGTTCTTCTCTTTCCTTTTGCTTTTGTTTGGCTTTATTTTAATTTTTTGGTGGGTTTTTGTTGTTGTTGTTAGTTTGTTTATTTTGGTTGTTTGCATTTGATTTTGACTTACCCTCAGAATGGATTTGCTTGAGGCAAAAAGTTTAACTTAGAATGTAAAGGTCTTTCCACATCTAGATATTTCTCCTCGGATGATTTGGCAAAATCTATTTCCCATTCTTGAGACCTAAGACTATCAGCCCATTATTTCATAAATGGTGTATAATAAAGAGTCAAAGATCCTCTCATCGTACAGTCTTTTAAAATAGTAAACTTAGTGCCACCTTGTTCTACCCTTGAAAATGGCTTTTGCCCGGCCTGGTCAACTCGTTTGCAACACTCTGTTGGCAGATTCCACCAGGCACACCAGGGTTCTTAAAAAAAAGAACTTGGTAGAGTGAATTGAATGCAGAAAGCCTGGATTTGTTCACCTCTTTTGCCGTTTGTTTTTAACTTTGGAAGGTAGAAAAATGTCTCCTTCTCTGAGAAATCAATCAAAGGCTCTCTTTGCCTTTACACTAAGGCACATTCTGCTAGTTCCCCTCCGTATAAACATCTGTCCCTCTCACTTTACATGATAAATAAAGCCTGAAAAAAATGCTGCCTCGGTTATTTTGTTTAATCAAATTACGTGTAAATGTACCAGTGGACAGTTAAAGGAACATTTCCTGCAATATGAACAACTCTCTAATTTACCTACCTGTCCAATCGGAGCCTTTCAAATTGGGTTTGCTCAAGGAAAATTCATCTCTTCTTTGCTCTTCTTTTAGGAAAGACAGCAGCAGTGGGTGGGTTGTGTGCAGTCTCCTTCCCCAGACACGGAGACCGGTACGGAGGCCCAGCCAGAATTGCATATGGGCCCAAACAGGTTTAAAAAGAAAAAGCTGAGACCGCCAGTCCTCACGAGGTCATTAAACCATGAGGGAGGGCCCAGGCAGAGGGGCAGTGGGATGGAGTAGCAGGGCAGAGAAAACAGGAAATAGTACGCCCACTGGGCCAGAGAAACCGAAACCCCATGACAAGGGCCTTTGATGCTGCTGCTTCCACTTGCTCAACTCAGCCTTCGGTTCAGTGTTGGGCCAGTTACAGGGAAGTCCAGGGACCAGGCCAGCACGTTCCCTGGCTTGCTTTCCTGGTGACCTTTGGATTCCTACCAGCCCCTCCAGCCTCTGGGCGGGAACCCTCACTCATAACCCTTCCAAGCGCCCATCAGTTCTCCTCCCTTCTCTCTCAAATCCTTTAATACTCAATTCCACACCTGAAGGGCGGTGTGGGGCTCCTACCATGATGAAGAAGGAAAAGTGTCCTTCTATAATAGTAAAAAGGAGAAAAAAGGAGAAAATGAAGACTTTTCCCTGGCACTTCAAAGCACGCGGGCAGCTGCGTGCCCGCATCAGTGCTGGGCAGGATCACTGGGCCCGTCTCTGCGCCACCTTCTCCCAGGCCTCTGCGCTGTCTGCTGTGAGTTCCAGCTTCCCCTCCCTCCTCTGGCAAGCCCTTCTCTCTTCAGCACCGTCCCGGGGACAGGGCTGTGGGGACAAAATCCTCGTTGTTTGCTCTAGTTAACTACGGCTGGCCGTGTGACAAGCCCCTCCCTTACCAGTCTCAGACAGCAGCGCATTACGGTCTGTTGACTGGGGCAGCAGGGCGGCTCCCATCTGGGGTCTCTCGTGGGTTATGATCAGATAGATGGAGGCCAGCGCTGGAATCACCTGAAGGCTGGACCAGACTGGATGTCCAAGGTGGGCCATGCACGTGGCTGATGGTTGATACCATCAGCAGGTCAGCTGCGGCTATTGACCAGAGCACCTCCACGTGGCTTCTCCAGGTGGTCCGGTCTTCTCACATGGCAGTGGCCAGGTCCCTAGAGGGGGTGTCCCAAGAAGCTGCAAAGGCGTTTTTGAAGGTGCCTTAGAAGTCCCTGAAAGTCACTTCCACCACATCCTGTAGCTGAGGCAGGCCGTGAGGCCAGCCCACTTGCCTGGGCAGGGAGCTGGACTTTGCCTCTTGGCGTCTTGGTGGGAAGGGAGGTGCGCGGGTGCAGGAGGGAGCGCTGGCAGCGGGCACGTTGGGAGACTTGATCTCGTTGCTGGACCACGTTCTTTCCTCACTTCGAGGCTCTGAAACCATGGTGTGCATTTCTAACCCTGTGCTGGCTCCAGTTTCCGCCCCTCAAACTCACGAGCCCCCAGTTAATGCCAAAGAGGTCTGCCTGCTTTCCTGGGAGCGCCAGCCTTGCGTCGAGCACAGTAGGTTTTGACCCAGAGACCGACCGCCTTAAAAATCACCCGGGAGCTTTTTTGTTATTGTTGTTTCTGGGTTTTTACAACAGAGAAAGTCCATGGAACTCAACTTTGTCACATACTCTGAAAATTTCCAGGTGTTCTCCCAGTATGCTTTTTTGTTGTTGTTTGTTTAAGAAAACAGAATTGGAAACCAAACAGCAAACTGCCTTCTAACATTCTTCTCTGGACTTCTGTTTCAGAGTGAAAAGTAGTCAAAAGAAAGGAAAAAGAGGCAGGAAGGAAAGATGAAAACTTGAGTAATAAAAAAAAAAAAATGAACCTTGAGCATTTGAATAATTCTACAACCTTTCTGTTTGAAAGGAGAGTGGATCTTCCAAAGCATCAGAGCTCTGCAACAGCAAATGAATGTTACTCTGAAAATCCTCCCCCGCCGGCAGCTGCGGGGCCGTGGGCGCCCATCCACTCCTCCCCTCTGCCTGCTCCGAGCTCCTTCCTGAACCGTCCAGGGACATCTCTGCTCTGAGGGTCCCTCTGCCCTGAAGAATCACTGACCCCCTCTCCACTGCGGAGGAGCAGGGCTGGAGAAGCTACCAGAGCTGCCACTAGCACAGAGACCCCCCATGCCCTACTCTCAGGCCCTGTGCATTCATGAGACTAAAGATAGTTCGTGTGAAGCCACTTCCAGTTTCTTGCAGAATTACACAGCACTCAAGGGAGCCAGGGAGGCAGAGGAAGACATTGCTATTTGTATTTTACACTCATACAATTTTTTAAATTATTTCCCAGATGGTTGGAGGAAAAGATAGGAAGTTTCACAAGCTGGGGTCTGACCCATTTTACCACCTGCAACTACGGGGGCCTCTCTGGGCTCATCTCCTCAGCTGGGAAATGAGACATTTCTGCTGTTAATGCCTAATCATCTCTAGGGTCTCTTCTGGCCCCAGATCTTCCCTCAGGAGGACCAAGTGTAGAACAAGCTGATGAGGCAGAACATCCCAGTCCCTGGGCTGTGCAGAGAGGCAGTTCCTCTGCCAGGGCACACCCCAGCCTTTAGCCCTCGAAGCCGCTCACTTGGCCTCTTCTGGGCAGCTGAGAAGAGGAAGAGTTTGCAAACCTGCTACTGTGGAGAAAACCCACAAGTTGTTTTCCTAAAAGCAAGGAACTGGGAGGGTGGGTGGGAGTAGGGCTTGTTCTCTGGCTCTGGAGGTCTCTATAGTCTTTAGCTCTTAATCATTAGATGAGAAAGGGGGAGGGGTGGGGAGAGGCGGGGGAGGGGTGGGCAAGGAAAAACCTCTGCAACAACCAAAAAAAGGAGCCAGCCTCACACTCAGGTCCTCGGGGAACCAAGAACTCCTTTCAGAGTTTTCAGAAAATAGGGTCAGGTATGTCTTGTGACCTGAGACCCCAGAGCTCCTCTGTTCCCCATAATTATCTAATACAGCACTCTCCCTGCCAAATACAATGAAACAATTTGTCACTTCAATTATCTGTCAGTCAACACTGAGGCCTTTTCAGCGGGCCAGTGCATGTGTTTGGAGAGCTTGTCAGTGAGGCTGTCTAGCCAGGGCTATAACCATGGAAAATGGAACCTTTGTTAATTCTGGGTCTTAGAAAAGTAAATCCATTCAATTTCTCCCCTCTCGCTCTCTCTTCTTTTCTAAATGCCTTCAGTTTGGAATTTGCACAAGGAACTGAATTGGTCCTGCTCTGAACCTTAAATGACTGGCCAAAGGATTTGCATGAGGAAGCAGAAATTAATTATTCTTTTCGGGGCTTTTCCCCCTCCTTCTCTGTAATTCTGTGTTAGGAGCAAGATTACACCCTGCGTTACCAGCTACCAGCACAGGGGTGGGGAGGGGTGAGGAGTGGGGCCCCGGGCAAGGAGAGACTCGCTCTGGGTCAGCAGCTCCTGAGTTGGCCCAGCCAGTGGCTCCGGCCTCTTCCTGCCTCCCTCCCTCTCCTGTGGGAGTGGCAGCCCTGTGCTGCCACCAAGTGGAAGGCTGGCCCGCCTGTGGCACCCAGCCCCAAGGAAGCTCCCCTGGGGGCCAAGTGCTGAAGTTCTCCACTTGGAGAAATAAAGAGAAAGGAGATAGATCATCCCTCCAAGCAAACCCTCATTTCCACTTCTAGATGCCGAACTGCTAAGGTTGTTAGTACAGCCTGCGGGGGACAGGATCTTCACACCATCAGGGGACAGGGCCTCCTTCCTGTGGGGAGGCAGGGACCTCCACCCCAGGAATCACTGCGGCCTCCACAGGAAGTCTGTGCACTGGTGATTTCCCAGAGCAGCCTGACTGTGACTCCCCAGCCCATTCTCAGGCCGTGCGGGGCGGCCTGTCCCCACTCTGGGCTGAGAACAGGAGGTTGCTGAAGACCGCGTGCCAGTCACAACGCCCAAGACCCCTCCTGGCCCCCCGAGGATCCTCACACAGAGAGAACTGATGGGCTATGGAGGTGGGGGCTGGGGACCACCGGACACCCACTGGTAGGACTACATTTTGTACTTCATAGAGCAATTGTTTCCATAGTGATTTTTTAATAAGGTGGCCTATAACAAACAAAATTATCATTTTGTTTTAAATTTAAATTTAAATTTACCTCCATGATTTCACATATGCTGGACAGTTTTATCCCACGTTGGACACTTACAAATCTGCCCCCAGCCCCCACCACGAGAGCCTGTCCCCTCCTGCAGGCCCACACTATGCCCCCAGCCCAAGCCGGGAGCCGGAGTCCAGCACTTCCTTCGTCTGGGAGGGTTTCCTTCCCCTCCTTCCAGCTCCAGGACCAGCACCACAAAAGAACACGCCTAGAGTCTTCCAGGCGTTGTAACTGTACTCCCAGGACATGTGGGGAGACAGGCCCCTGAGTTCAAGCCAAACGCCCCCTTGTCTGCACAGGTGCACCCTGAGGGGCTCACTCTGTGCCTTCTTTCTGCCTTCACTCTCTTCCCCTCTTCTCCTTTCTTCTGCTCTCTTCCCACCTGCTTCCTTTCCCACGTGCCCTGCCAGATCTCTATATCCTTTCCTTCTCCCATCCTTCCTTAGAATGTGTGGCTTCTTTCTCTTTTTCCCCTTTTGAGCCCAAAGAATTTCACAGCCACCCCTATAGTGTTGAGTTGTACAAAGCGAGAAAGCACCTTTGATTTTCCACTTTATAGTGAAGAAAGTAGAAGCCAGAGAGTGGGGTCTTCAATCTAGCCATTGCCCAGTCAATTAAGAAATGTGCAACTGCCAGGTAGACTCAGGCCCCACCAGGCCCCTAGAGCGGTCCTCACCTCCAGCTCACCCCAGAACAGACTGTTCTGTTCTCCACTTGACTTAGGTGGCAGAATTCCTCTAATGAGGGAACCTGGCAACCGACCTGAACACCATCCAAGAGACGACGGGGTTTTTTCTCCGGAGCTGCAAGGAGAGCCTGTCTTCAGCTCTCGAGGAAAAGTCCGTCACAGAAAAGGAGAAGAAAACGGCCTTTCTGAGCAAATCATCCAGAAGTTAACTTGGGCCTACAAAATGACCACTCACTCTGAGAAGCTACACACTTACCTCAAATGAATTGACAATTAGCAAAATGTGTTTGGAATGTTTTCAGGGGCAAAAAATATATAAGAGCAGTGCAAACACATCCTAGGCATTACTCCCTAGTAACCCATGTTTTCAAGGGGGTCATTTTCAATGAGCCTGAGCTTCATTCTCTGCCTTTTTTTTTTTTTTTTTTTTTATACAGAGTCTCACTCTGTTGCCTGGGCTAGAGTGAGTGCCGTGGCGTCAGCCTAGCTCACAGCAACCTCAAACTCCTGGGCTCAAGCGATCCTCCTGCCTCAGCCTCCCAAGTAGGTGGGACTACAGGCATGCGCCACCATG